>JAJQJQ010000526.1:0-22387 GCA_028622995.1 Panagrolaimus kolymaensis | reverse complement strand
ATGTCATTCAGCAAGTAAGTTGTTACCTTTCTTTCGGTGAAAACTCGACATAACCAACACCAGGATGTTGAATACGTTGAACCTTAATAAACTTTTCACCACCCCATAAAGCAACGCCTTGACTGTGAAAGGTGGCAAGATAAGTACCAGATGGAGACCATTTGAAAATGAATTCAGACCAATCCTAAAATAGACAACATAAATTTCCATTCAAAATGATATTTGACTTACAACACGGGATGCTTCATCGTTAACAATATATGGATCTTGACCTTTTGCATTCCAGAAAATGTTAAGATTAGTACCATCGCGACCTTCAGCTTGAATAGCAAATTGATCCATACATCGTGGATTTTGAACCCACCACCATAAATCACCCTAAAGTAATAAACATCAAAACCGGTAAAAATAATAAACAATCTTACAGCATCAACATAATCTTTTTTAGCAGGAGGAGTCCAATTTTCTTCAGGTTTCTTCAATTACGCATGGCTGATAAGATATATGCAGAGAATGTATGCTTTTTATCCAATGCATATCCATCAAGAATCTTTGAAGCAGCACTAGTTTCTTGGGGAGTCGCATATTCAATAAAACAATAACCCGTCGTTTTTTCTTCTTCATCAGTAGGAAATAAAGATGTAACAGGTTCATGAACATACGAAAATACTTTCTTGAGAACAGCTTGAAGTTTTTCACTTCGTTCTTTACCAACAACAGGAATACCCCAAATAAGAACACAACATTCTTCATATATATTTGGATTTGGTGGAGTGAGATTGGAACCTTCAAGGACTTCTGAAATGTATCAAAAAATAAGAAACGAAAAGAAATAACGAAAAAAAGCCAAACCTTCATCAGTGATTTCATCAACAAAGTCCGGCGGATCAGAGAAATCCGGCATTTCTTGAACATCGGCCATGATTGCAAGTAGCTTTTTACTTCTTAATCAAAGGTTATTTGAAATATATTGATAGACCTAAAAAAAAAAAGTTAACAAAATTCATAAAAATTGAAGCATAGAAGAACGCAAGAACAAAAAAGTTTCAAACAAGAAAATTTTTCATCGCAATGGAAAAATTAATGCAAGCATCGTTTTTCTCTTTCTCTACTGTAACATGCCTGCATCTTGGAAAGAAAAAAACTTTGTTTGTGCGCGTTTTTTGTTTGGTTGATGCAAAATTGAATGAATGAAGAATGGATGATAAACAATTTAAATTTTATTTTCAATCAAAATATTTATTGCTGTTATTATTTTTTTACAAAAAAGCTTTTTAAAATATTTATTCAATGAGGTTATAGAAATTTTTTACAAAAGAATACATAATTACAAATAAAAAAAGGCACTGTTAAGCCAAAAATAAAATATGAATGTTGTTGGAGAAAATTAACTTCAAAGTTTAAACTCATAAAGTTATTGGCTTTGCTGTAGTCCAAACATAATCAGGAGTTTTGGTGAAATTAACACATCCTTCACAAGTGCAATAAAGATCCCCAGCTCCACAATATCCCGCTTTACTGCAACAATGAGCCGTTGAGGAATCTGGATTACAAATTGGAACTTTTCCTGATGGAAGTTTTGGTGCAAGTGGACCACATTTACCTAAACGAATAACACGTTTAACTTATTTGGATTGATTTTTTTTTTGTTACCAATGTGTTCAGCTCCTTCAACAAATGTCCACCATGTTGGTGGTCGATAAACATAATCAGGATTTTTCTTAAAATCAATACAACCTTCACATTCACAATGTTCTTTAGAATTTCCACAATATCCTCCATTCGAACAGCAATGAGCTGCAGCATCATCTGGATTGCAAATGGGAACACCTCCTCTAGGAAGAGGAGGTGCTGTCTGACCACATCTGCCACGACGACCATCTCCAGCATCCATTGTGTACCCTAAAATTTTTCGATTTTATGATATGTTTTTTTGAAAGTTATTATTCTACCATCGAATGTCTTTGCTTGGTTTAATTGGTTCTTCAAGAATTAATTGTGGATTTGTTCCATAATTTTTGCATGTTGGACATTCACAAAATTCTGGTCCACTTCCACAATAACCATAATGTCCACAACAAGCATAACCTGGATCATCAGGATCACAAACGGGATAAAAACCATTAAAAAGAGGAGCTGATTTACCGCACATACCAGCCAAGTCCTAAACGATTTTTTTCATCTTCAAGCGGCTGTATTAGAAAGACATACTTCACCATCATCGAATGTCCACCATCGTTGTTCACTAATGGGAGAACATTTATATGTTTCATGCTCGGTTACTGCACAATGATCACGACTAGCGACAATTTTTAGTAATGAGTCAGAATCATCATCAAGATCGAGAGCCCAAATCATTACTCCTCCAATGTCTCGCTTTAACGCATATTCAACCTAAAATGAAATTTATTTCTTTGAAAATTTTTTATTGAATAATAAAACCTTTTCATCAATAGATTGCATATTTTCATAACCCAAAAATGTTTTATTTGATTCATTCCAAATAAATGGAGCTCTTGATTTTTCATGAAATTGTGATTTACTTTGATCCCAACCTTTAGCTTCTAAATCTCTCCAAGCAACATAACCCCCATCAAATTCTCCTTTAATCATTTGGTTTTGCAAGCCTCCACATTGCATCATTACCTTCAACAGCATCACCAACATTGTGCCAAAATCTTCCATAAAATGGAATCCCCATGTTTAGCTTTTTTAAGTTTCGACCTTTACAATTATAATATTTCATTGTCCAATCAACATTCATTTTACCACTAAATTTTTTAGGTTGTCCAAAAAATAATGGAGCTGGTGGACCTGTATATGCACCCCATTTACTTTTCCATGCTCCAAAATAATCATATGACATAACATTGACGTAATCAGAATATTTGAGAAGCATGGGTAAATCATATCCAGGATCGAGAGTCCATTGTCCCGCTGCACCGGCAAAACTGATTAAAAGGCTTTTGGGAAGGGTTTTTTGAGTTTCATATTCAGAAAATCTAGTTCGAAGTTCACGAAGAAGGTGGACAAAGTTTCGGCGATCAGCCCTTAAATTATTATTTAGTTTTCGGGTTTTAGCGAATATTAATTTTTTTAAGTTAATTTTGATTCAATGAAAGCAACGAAAAAAATGTTAGTTTATTATAAAGATTTTTGATCCAAATTTTTATTTAAAAACTTACAGGTGTTCCTTCTGAATCTCCACCAGTTACAGGATATTCCCAATCAATATCAACTCCATCAAATCCATAACTATCAATAACTTTAATAATGGAATCAATTAAAACGGTTCTTCGACTAAAATCTGCAACAAGCAAAGAAAATATTCGCTATTATCCCAACCACCGATTGCAAATTGAATGCTTAAATTTGGAAATTTTTTTGTAACATTTAACATTCCAATTTAATCGTTCTTCAGCAATTTTAGCTGCTTTTTGATCTGTTCCATTTCGAACATCACCAAGGGTGATAGAGCCATCAGAGCTAAGATGGAAGAAAGCAAAAATAACATGAGTTAATCGCTCAGCTTGAGATTCTGTAAATGGTTTAGTTCCCCATGAAGTAAAATATCCAACAATTCTTTTTGAACATGAATCAGGCGATGCAGGCGTTGATAAAGATAACAAAAAGCAAGCACAAAAACAAAAAATCCACAGTAATATTAATTCATTTTTCTTAAAAAACATTTCGATTACATTTGATTACTAAAAATTTTTTCTCGATAACTTTCATCAATAAATATAGGATAAATGGTTTATTTCTCCTTCTATTGTCACGATTTGCGAAGGATCTCTATCTCCTTTTATCGTTTTTTATTTTGTTGAAGAAAAAGTCAAGTGCTTGTGTCAATAAAAATTCAATTCAACAACAAAGGTATTAAAAGTTGAGTGGTGATCCTCCTTATAAATCCATTTTTTCTCTTTTTGAAATGATCGACGATGATCTTTTTTGATAGCAATTTTTTATCAAAAAAACAAAGTAATCGAAAGACAAAAATTTTTTTATGCATAATACAAAAAAATAAAATCTTTTTTGTTAAAGAACTTTTGAAATTTAAAAAAAATGAATTAAAAACAAAATTAAGTTTGACATCAAATCGACAAAAAAAGTTTTCTATTTACCATTTATATAAATTATAAAGGAAAAGCATCGAAGATGCAAAAAAATCATCAACTAGAAAATTTCCTTCCAAAGACGATGAAAGTTAAAAAAAATTTCAAAGAACCAAAAGCTACAAAAAATTAATGAAGTTGAATGGATTAATACAAAAAACCGAAGGGACTCGGAGAGTTTCCTCTTTCATTAATACATTTGCTATTTTTCAAGCGTATTCCAGTCAAAAAAATTATATGCAAGATTCAAAATAAAAAAGTTGTGAATTTTTTAAATCTTTTTCAAGATTCAATCAAGAAAAGAAAAACAAGAAGCTTCTGTTCGTGATGATTTGGAACCTCAAGAAACGACCATCGATTTTGGAGTTTCTTTTCTTGATTTAACGCCTCAATCAGCTGATTTTAAAATGTGATTCTTCGTGAAATTTTTAATATATTTTTGAATAAACTATTTTTATTAACAAAACAAAACAAAAAACAATTCATTTGAAAAATAGGAAAAGAAAAAACCAAAAACAAAACTCACATTTTATTCTTGCAAAAGTCATCTTCATAAAAAAATCAACCTTGTTTCTTTTCTTTTTTTCAATTCCAATCACAAAAAAACATAAAAAGGCGGCAATCTCTTTTCTTTTTTTTCGATGTCCATAATTTTTATTGAAACCTATTTTGTTTTCTTGCTTACCTTGAAGAAAAATATAATCGAAAAAGCGCAAGTTTAAAATTTGAAAGAAACTCATAAGCAAAAGCAAAAAATTAAAATATGTAATGAATTTTCTGGTTCAAAATTTTTGGAACAAATGAGTTTCAGCAAAATAAACATTTAAGAATTCATTCCCCATATATCCTTTTTTAATGCAGCATGGTTATAAAATATTTTTTTAAAGTTGTAAAACTTCGCTGAATTTTAATTTTACTCTATCTTTTCTTTTCTTTGCTACAAATTAAATTTTCTTTGTCACCAAAGATGTGTGACGAATTTTCTTCCAAATGTGATGTTGTTTCTTTATCACATTTTTTTCTCACTTTTTCATTTTTTTCTATCAAACGTCTTTATATGCGTGTATATTTAGTAAAATTTTAGCTGGTTGGGTTCCTTTTTTACGTTTCCTTTTACCTCATTGTATTGACCAACAACATATTCTAGCTTGCGCAACTGCATCGATTCATTTTTTTTACAATTCTTTGTGCAATAGGTTGAATTTATGTCCTGGATAAATAACTACTTTTTTTGTTGTTGTCAAGGATAAAATTAAAAAAAGAAAATGAAATAAATGAAAGTCCACCTAATCAACTATTTATTAAACTAAAGATAAGGCCAAACAATATTCCAAAAATTCTGAAGATAGCGAACTACCATATTTTTATTATGGATGCCTTGAAGCATAAAAATGGAGGTTCGTCGATGTTCTTGTTGGAAATGAATATTCAGATAATTTTATAGCGTTCTAAAGAATGCAACAACACAAAAAAAATAGAAGGTCGCATTGCAAATATTAATTTTATTTTTATAAGCTTCAGAGCTAAAATAGTTTTTTTTCTTTTTTACTAAAAAAATTCCTTAATCGATGTTCTTGTTGGAAATGAATATTCAGATAATTTTATAGCACTTCAGTGATGCCAAGAACACAAAAAAAATAGAAGGTCACTTTGATGAAAACAATTTTATTTTAACAAACTCAAGGTGCTAATAAACTTTTTTTTAAAATAATAATTAAAATTCAAAAATCGATGTTCTTGTTGGAAATAAGATTACAGATAATTTTATAGCACTTCAGTGATGCCAAGAACACAAAAAAATAGAAGGTCACTTTGATGAAAACAATTTTATTTTAACAAACTCAAGGTGCTAATAAACTTTTTTTAAAAATAATAATTAAAATTCAAAAATCGATGTTCTTGTTGGAAATAAGATTACAGATAATTTTATAGCACTTCAGTGATGCCAAGAACACAAAAAAATAGAAGGTCACTTTGATGAAAACAATTTTATTTTAACAAACTCAAGGTGCTAATAAACTTTTTTTAAAAAATAATAATTAAAATTCAAAAATCGATGTTCTTGTTGGAAATAAGATTACAGATAATTTTATAGCACTTCAGTGACGCCAAGAACACAAAAAAAATAGAAGGTCACTTTGATGAAAACAATTTTATATTAACAAACTCAAGGTGCTAATAAACTTTTTTTTAAAATAATAATTAAAATTCAAAAATCGATGTTCTTGTTGGAAATGAACATTCAGATAATTTTATACCATCGAGGAGCGATTTTGAGGTGGTGCAGCGTTGATAAAAAAAAATATTTTTCTAATCCAAAAATTAAACTTTCTTTTACAAATCAAAGTTCATTATGAATTATAGTTACTCAATAATTAAAAAAAAAATAAAACCCTTTCATCGCCAAAATCCATCGAGTAGCGATTTTGAGGTGGTGCAGCGTTGATAAAAAAAAATATTTTTCTAATCCAAAAATTAAACTTTCTTTTACAAATCAAAGTTCATTATGAATTATAGTTACTCAGTAATTAAAAAAAAAATAAAACCCTTTCATCGCCGAAATCCATCGAGTAGCGATTTTGAGGTGGTGCAGCGTTCATAAAAAAAATATTTTTCTAATCCAAAAATTAAACTTTCTATTACAAATCAAAGTTCATTATGAATTATAGTTACTCAGTAATTAAAAAAAAAATAAAACCCTTTCATCGCCGAATTCCATCGAGTAGCGATTTTGAGGTGGTGCAGCGTTGATAAAAAAAATATTTTTCTAATCCAAAAATTAAACTTTCTTTTACAAATCAAAGTTCTTCATTTTTTAAAGATATTAATAAAAGCAAAAATTAGAAAAAGCCATTCATCTCAAAATTCAATCGAGTAGCGATTTTGAGGTGGTGCAGCGTTGATAAAAAAAATTATTTTTCTAATCCAAAAATTAAAATTTCTATTACAAATCAAAGTTCATTATGAATTATAGTTACTATGTAATTAAAAAAAAAATAAAACCCTTTCATCGCCGAATTCCATCGAGTAGCGATTTTGAGGTGGTGCAGCGTTCATAAAAAAAAATATTTTTCTAATCCAAAAATTAAACTTTCTTTTACAAATCAAAGTTCTTCATTTTTTAAAGATATTAATAAAAGCAAAAATTAGAAAAAGCCATTCATCTCAAAGTTCCATCGAGTAGCGATTTTGAGGTGGTGCAGCGTTGATAAAAAAAAATATTTTTCTAATCCAAAAATTAAACTTTCTATTACAAATCAAAGTTCATTATGAATTATAGTTACTCAGTAATTAAAAAAAAAATAAAACCCTTTCATCGCCGAATTCCATCGAGTAGCGATTTTGAGGTGGTGCAGCGTTGATAAAAAAAATATTTTTCTAATCCAAAAATTAAACTTTCTTTTACAAATCAAAGTTCTTCATTTTTTAAAGATATTAATAAAAGCAAAAATTAGAAAAAGCCATTCATCTCAAAGTTCCATCGAGAAGCGATTTTGAGGTGGTGCAGCGTTGATAAAAAAAAATATTTTTCTAATCCAAAAATTAAACTTTCTTTTACAAATCAAAGTTCATTATGAATTATAGTTACTCAGTAATTAAAAAAAAAATAAAACCCTTTCATCGCCGAATTCCATCGAGTAGCGATTTTGAGGTGGTGCAGCGTTGATAAAAAAAATATTTTTCTAATCCAAAAATTAAACTTTCTTTTACAAATCAAAGTTCTTCATTTTTTAAAGATATTAATAAAAGCAAAAATTAGAAAAAGCCATTCATCTCAAAATTCAATCGAGTAGCGATTTTGAGGTGGTGCAGCGTTGATAAAAAAAAATATTTTTCTAATCCAAAAATTAAACTTTCTTTTACAAATCAAAGTTCATTATGAATTATAGTTACTCAGTAATTAAAAAAAAAATAAAACCCTTTCATCGCCGAAATCCATCGAGTAGCGATTTTGAGGTGGTGCAGCGTTCATAAAAAAAAATATTTTTCTAATCCAAAAATTAAACTTTCTATTACAAATCAAAGTTCATTATGAATTATAGTTACTCAGTAATTAAAAAAAAAATAAAACCCTTTCATCGCCGAAATCCATCGAGTAGCGATTTTGAGGTGGTGCAGCGTTGATAAAAAAAATATTTTTCTAATCCAAAAATTAAACTTTCTTTTACAAATCAAAGTTCTTCATTTTTTAAAGATATTAATAAAAGCAAAAATTAGAAAAAGCCATTCATCTCAAAGTTCCATCGAGAAGCGATTTTGAGGTGGTGCAGCGTTGATAAAAAAAAATATTTTTCTAATCCAAAAATTAAACTTTCTTTTACAAATCAAAGTTCATTATGAATTATAGTTACTCAATAATTAAAAAAAAAATAAAACCCTTTCATCGCCAAAATCCATCGAGTAGCGATTTTGAGGTGGTGCAGCGTTGATAAAAAAAAATATTTTTCTAATCCAAAAATTAAACTTTCTTTTACAAATCAAAGTTCATTATGAATTATAGTTACTCAGTAATTAAAAAAAAAATAAAACCCTTTCATCGCCGAAATCCATCGAGTAGCGATTTTGAGGTGGTGCAGCGTTCATAAAAAAAAATATTTTTCTAATCCAAAAATTAAACTTTCTATTACAAATCAAAGTTCATTATGAATTATAGTTACTCAGTAATTAAAAAAAAAATAAAACCCTTTCATCGCCGAAATCCATCGAGTAGCGATTTTGAGGTGGTGCAGCGTTGATAAAAAAAATATTTTTCTAATCCAAAAATTAAACTTTCTTTTACAAATCAAAGTTCTTCATTTTTTAAAGATATTAATAAAAGCAAAAATTAGAAAAAGCCATTCATCTCAAAATTCAATCGAGTAGCGATTTTGAGGTGGTGCAGCGTTGATAAAAAAAATATTTTTCTAATCCAAAAATTAAACTTTCTTTTACAAATCAAAGTTCTTCATTTTTTAAAGATATTAATAAAAGCAAAAATTAGAAAAAGCCATTCATCTCAAAGTTCCATCGAGAAGCGATTTTGAGGTGGTGCAGCGTTGATAAAAAAAAATATTTTTCTAATCCAAAAATTAAACTTTCTTTTACAAATCAAAGTTCATTATGAATTATAGTTACTCAGTAATTAAAAAAAAAATAAAACCCTTTCATCGCCGAATTCCATCGAGTAGCGATTTTGAGGTGGTGCAGCGTTGATAAAAAAAATATTTTTCTAATCCAAAAATTAAACTTTCTTTTACAAATCAAAGTTCTTCATTTTTTAAAGATATTAATAAAAGCAAAAATTAGAAAAAGCCATTCATCTCAAAATTCAATCGAGTAGCGATTTTGAGGTGGTGCAGCGTTGATAAAAAAAAATATTTTTCTAATCCAAAAATTAAACTTTCTTTTACAAATCAAAGTTCATTATGAATTATAGTTACTCAGTAATTAAAAAAAAAATAAAACCCTTTCATCGCCGAAATCCATCGAGTAGCGATTTTGAGGTGGTGCAGCGTTCATAAAAAAAAATATTTTTCTAATCCAAAAATTAAACTTTCTATTACAAATCAAAGTTCATTATGAATTATAGTTACTCAGTAATTAAAAAAAAAATAAAACCCTTTCATCGCCGAATTCCATCGAGTAGCGATTTTGAGGTGGTGCAGCGTTGATAAAAAAAATATTTTTCTAATCCAAAAATTAAACTTTCTTTTACAAATCAAAGTTCTTCATTTTTTAAAGATATTAATAAAAGCAAAAATTAGAAAAAGCCATTCATCTCAAAATTCAATCGAGTAGCGATTTTGAGGTGGTGCAGCGTTGATAAAAAAAAATATTTTTCTAATCCAAAAATTAAACTTTCTTTTACAAATCAAAGTTCATTATGAATTATAGTTACTCAGTAATTAAAAAAAAAATAAAACCCTTTCATCGCCGAAATCCATCGAGTAGCGATTTTGAGGTGGTGCAGCGTTCATAAAAAAAAATATTTTTCTAATCCAAAAATTAAACTTTCTATTACAAATCAAAGTTCATTATGAATTATAGTTACTCAGTAATTAAAAAAAAAATAAAACCCTTTCATCGCCGAATTCCATCGAGTAGCGATTTTGAGGTGGTGCAGCGTTGATAAAAAAAATATTTTTCTAATCCAAAAATTAAACTTTCTTTTACAAATCAAAGTTCTTCATTTTTTAAAGATATTAATAAAAGCAAAAATTAGAAAAAGCCATTCATCTCAAAATTCAATCGAGTAGCGATTTTGAGGTGGTGCAGCGTTGATAAAAAAAATTATTTTTCTAATCCAAAAATTAAACTTTCTATTACAAATCAAAGTTCATTATGAATTATAGTTACTCAGTAATTAAAAAAAAAATAAAACCCTTTCATCGCCGAATTCCATCGAGTAGCGATTTTGAGGTGGTGCAGCGTTGATAAAAAAAATATTTTTCTAATCCAAAAATTAAACTTTCTATTACAAATCAAAGTTCATTATGAATTATAGTTACTCAGTAATTAAAAAAAAAATAAAACCCTTTCATCGCCGAATTCCATCGAGTAGCGATTTTGAGGTGGTGCAGCGTTGATAAAAAAAATATTTTTCTAATCCAAAAATTAAACTTTCTTTTACAAATCAAAGTTCTTCATTTTTTAAAGATATTAATAAAAGCAAAAATTAGAAAAAGCCATTCATCTCAAAGTTCCATCGAGAAGCGATTTTGAGGTGGTGCAGCGTTGATAAAAAAAAATATTTTTCTAATCCAAAAATTAAACTTTCTTTTACAAATCAAAGTTCATTATGAATTATAGTTACTCAGTAATTAAAAAAAAAATAAAACCCTTTCATCGCCGAAATCCATCGAGTAGCGATTTTGAGGTGGTGCAGCGTTCATAAAAAAAAATATTTTTCTAATCCAAAAATTAAACTTTCTTTTACAAATCAAAGTTCTTCATTTTTTAAAGATATTAATAAAAGCAAAAATTAGAAAAAGCCATTCATCTCAAAGTTCCATCGAGAAGCGATTTTGAGGTGGTGCAGCGTTGATAAAAAAAAATATTTTTCTAATCCAAAAATTAAACTTTCTTTTACAAATCAAAGTTCATTATGAATTATAGTTACTCAGTAATTAAAAAAAAAATAAAACCCTTTCATCGCCGAATTCCATCGAGTAGCGATTTTGAGGTGGTGCAGCGTTGATAAAAAAAATATTTTTCTAATCCAAAAATTAAACTTTCTTTTACAAATCAAAGTTCTTCATTTTTTAAAGATATTAATAAAAGCAAAAATTAGAAAAAGCCATTCATCTCAAAATTCAATCGAGTAGCGATTTTGAGGTGGTGCAGCGTTGATAAAAAAAAATATTTTTCTAATCCAAAAATTAAACTTTCTTTTACAAATCAAAGTTCATTATGAATTATAGTTACTCAGTAATTAAAAAAAAAATAAAACCCTTTCATCGCCGAAATCCATCGAGTAGCGATTTTGAGGTGGTGCAGCGTTCATAAAAAAAAATATTTTTCTAATCCAAAAATTAAACTTTCTATTACAAATCAAAGTTCATTATGAATTATAGTTACTCAGTAATTAAAAAAAAAATAAAACCCTTTCATCGCCGAATTCCATCGAGTAGCGATTTTGAGGTGGTGCAGCGTTGATAAAAAAAATATTTTTCTAATCCAAAAATTAAACTTTCTTTTACAAATCAAAGTTCTTCATTTTTTAAAGATATTAATAAAAGCAAAAATTAGAAAAAGCCATTCATCTCAAAATTCAATCGAGTAGCGATTTTGAGGTGGTGCAGCGTTGATAAAAAAAAATATTTTTCTAATCCAAAAATTAAACTTTCTTTTACAAATCAAAGTTCATTATGAATTATAGTTACTCAGTAATTAAAAAAAAAATAAAACCCTTTCATCGCCGAAATCCATCGAGTAGCGATTTTGAGGTGGTGCAGCGTTCATAAAAAAAAATATTTTTCTAATCCAAAAATTAAACTTTCTATTACAAATCAAAGTTCATTATGAATTATAGTTACTCAGTAATTAAAAAAAAAATAAAACCCTTTCATCGCCGAATTCCATCGAGTAGCGATTTTGAGGTGGTGCAGCGTTGATAAAAAAAATATTTTTCTAATCCAAAAATTAAACTTTCTTTTACAAATCAAAGTTCTTCATTTTTTAAAGATATTAATAAAAGCAAAAATTAGAAAAAGCCATTCATCTCAAAATTCAATCGAGTAGCGATTTTGAGGTGGTGCAGCGTTGATAAAAAAAATTATTTTTCTAATCCAAAAATTAAACTTTCTATTACAAATCAAAGTTCATTATGAATTATAGTTACTCAGTAATTAAAAAAAAAATAAAACCCTTTCATCGCCGAATTCCATCGAGTAGCGATTTTGAGGTGGTGCAGCGTTGATAAAAAAAATATTTTTCTAATCCAAAAATTAAACTTTCTATTACAAATCAAAGTTCATTATGAATTATAGTTACTCAGTAATTAAAAAAAAAATAAAACCCTTTCATCGCCGAATTCCATCGAGTAGCGATTTTGAGGTGGTGCAGCGTTGATAAAAAAAATATTTTTCTAATCCAAAAATTAAACTTTCTTTTACAAATCAAAGTTCTTCATTTTTTAAAGATATTAATAAAAGCAAAAATTAGAAAAAGCCATTCATCTCAAAGTTCCATCGAGAAGCGATTTTGAGGTGGTGCAGCGTTGATAAAAAAAAATATTTTTCTAATCCAAAAATTAAACTTTCTTTTACAAATCAAAGTTCATTATGAATTATAGTTACTCAGTAATTAAAAAAAAAATAAAACCCTTTCATCGCCGAAATCCATCGAGTAGCGATTTTGAGGTGGTGCAGCGTTCATAAAAAAAAATATTTTTCTAATCCAAAAATTAAACTTTCTTTTACAAATCAAAGTTCTTCATTTTTTAAAGATATTAATAAAAGCAAAAATTAGAAAAAGCCATTCATCTCAAAGTTCCATCGAGAAGCGATTTTGAGGTGGTGCAGCGTTGATAAAAAAAAATATTTTTCTAATCCAAAAATTAAACTTTCTTTTACAAATCAAAGTTCATTATGAATTATAGTTACTCAGTAATTAAAAAAAAAATAAAACCCTTTCATCGCCGAATTCCATCGAGTAGCGATTTTGAGGTGGTGCAGCGTTGATAAAAAAAATATTTTTCTAATCCAAAAATTAAACTTTCTTTTACAAATCAAAGTTCTTCATTTTTTAAAGATATTAATAAAAGCAAAAATTAGAAAAAGCCATTCATCTCAAAATTCAATCGAGTAGCGATTTTGAGGTGGTGCAGCGTTGATAAAAAAAATTATTTTTCTAATCCAAAAATTAAACTTTCTATTACAAATCAAAGTTCATTATGAATTATAGTTACTCAGTAATTAAAAAAAAAATAAAACCCTTTCATCGCCGAATTCCATCGAGTAGCGATTTTGAGGTGGTGCAGCGTTGATAAAAAAAAATATTTTTCTAATCCAAAAATTAAACTTTCTATTACAAATCAAAGTTCATTATGAATTATAGTTACTCAGTAATTAAAAAAAAAATAAAACCCTTTCATCGCCGAATTCCATCGAGTAGCGATTTTGAGGTGGTGCAGCGTTGATAAAAAAAATATTTTTCTAATCCAAAAATTAAACTTTCTATTACAAATCAAAGTTCATTATGAATTATAGTTACTCAGTAATTAAAAAAAAAATAAAACCCTTTCATCGCCGAATTCCATCGAGTAGCGATTTTGAGGTGGTGCAGCGTTGATAAAAAAAATATTTTTCTAATCCAAAAATTAAACTTTCTTTTACAAATCAAAGTTCTTCATTTTTTAAAGATATTAATAAAAGCAAAAATTAGAAAAAGCCATTCATCTCAAAGTTCAATCGAGTAGCGATTTTGAGGTGGTGCAGCGTTGATAAAAAAAATTATTTTTCTAATCCAAAAATTAAACTTTCTTTTACAAATCAAAGTTCTTCATTTTTTAAAGATATTAATAAAAGCAAAAATTAGAAAAAGCCATTCATCTCAAAGTTCCATCGAGTAGCGATTTTGAGGTGGTGCAGCGTTGATAAAAAAAATATTTTTCTAATCCAAAAATTAAACTTTCTATTACAAATCAAAGTTCATTATGAATTATAGTTACTCAGTAATTAAAAAAAAAATAAAACCCTTTCATCGCCGAATTCCATCGAGTAGCGATTTTGAGGTGGTGCAGCGTTGATAAAAAAAATATTTTTCTAATCCAAAAATTAAACTTTCTTTTACAAATCAAAGTTCTTCATTTTTTAAAGATATTAATAAAAGCAAAAATTAGAAAAAGCCATTCATCTCAAAGTTCCATCGAGTAGCGATTTTGAGGTGGTGCAGCGTTGATAAAAAAAAATATTTTTCTAATCCAAAAATTAAACTTTCTATTACAAATCAAAGTTCATTATGAATTATAGTTACTCAGTAATTAAAAAAAAAATAAAACCCTTTCATCGCCGAATTCCATCGAGTAGCGATTTTGAGGTGGTGCAGCGTTGATAAAAAAAAATATTTTTCTAATCCAAAAATTAAACTTTCTATTACAAATCAAAGTTCATTATGAATTATAGTTACTCAGTAATTAAAAAAAAAATAAAACCCTTTCATCGCCGAATTCCATCGAGTAGCGATTTTGAGGTGGTGCAGCGTTGATAAAAAAAATATTTTTCTAATCCAAAAATTAAACTTTCTATTACAAATCAAAGTTCATTATGAATTATAGTTACTCAGTAATTAAAAAAAAAATAAAACCCTTTCATCGCCGAATTCCATCGAGTAGCGATTTTGAGGTGGTGCAGCGTTGATAAAAAAAATATTTTTCTAATCCAAAAATTAAACTTTCTTTTACAAATCAAAGTTCTTCATTTTTTAAAGATATTAATAAAAGCAAAAATTAGAAAAAGCCATTCATCTCAAAGTTCAATCGAGTAGCGATTTTGAGGTGGTGCAGCGTTGATAAAAAAAATTATTTTTCTAATCCAAAAATTAAACTTTCTATTACAAATCAAAGTTCATTATGAATTATAGTTACTCAGTAATTAAAAAAAAAATAAAACCCTTTCATCGCCGAATTCCATCGAGTAGCGATTTTGAGGTGGTGCAGCGTTGATAAAAAAAAATATTTTTCTAATCCAAAAATTAAACTTTCTTTTACAAATCAAAGTTCTTCATTTTTTAAAGATATTAATAAAAGCAAAAATTAGAAAAAGCCATTCATCTCAAAGTTCAATCGAGTAGCGATTTTGAGGTGGTGCAGCGTTGATAAAAAAAATTATTTTTCTAATCCAAAAATTAAACTTTCTATTACAAATCAAAGTTCATTATGAATTATAGTTACTCAGTAATTAAAAAAAAAATAAAACCCTTTCATCGCCGAATTCCATCGAGTAGCGATTTTGAGGTGGTGCAGCGTTGATAAAAAAAATATTTTTCTAATCCAAAAATTAAACTTTCTATTACAAATCAAAGTTCTTCATTTTTTAAAGATATTAATAAAAGCAAAAATTAGAAAAAGCCATTCATCTCAAAGTTCCATCGAGAAGCGATTTTGAGGTGGTGCAGCGTTGATAAAAAAAAATATTTTTCTAATCCAAAAATTAAACTTTCTTTTACAAATCAAAGTTCATTATGAATTATAGTTACTCAGTAATTAAAAAAAAAATAAAACCCTTTCATCGCCGAATTCCATCGAGTAGCGATTTTGAGGTGGTGCAGCGTTGATAAAAAAAATTATTTTTCTAATCCAAAAATTAAACTTTCTATTACAAATCAAAGTTCATTATGAATTATAGTTACTC
Source organism: Panagrolaimus kolymaensis (assembly GCA_028622995.1). NCBI lineage: Eukaryota > Metazoa > Nematoda > Chromadorea > Rhabditida > Panagrolaimidae > Panagrolaimus > Panagrolaimus kolymaensis. The sequence continues at coordinate 6,441 of JAJQJQ010000526.1, read as the reverse complement.
AGTAATTAAAAAAAAAATAAAACCCTTTCATCGCCGAATTCCATCGAGTAGCGATTTTGAGGTGGTGCAGCGTTGATAAAAAAAATATTTTTCTAATCCAAAAATTAAACTTTCTTTTACAAATCAAAGTTCTTCATTTTTTAAAGATATTAATAAAAGCAAAAATTAGAAAAAGCCATTCATCTCAAAGTTCCATCGAGTAGCGATTTTGAGGTGGTGCAGCGTTGATAAAAAAAAATATTTTTCTAATCCAAAAATTAAACTTTCTATTACAAATCAAAGTTCATTATGAATTATAGTTACTCAGTAATTAAAAAAAAAATAAAACCCTTTCATCGCCGAATTCCATCGAGTAGCGATTTTGAGGTGGTGCAGCGTTGATAAAAAAAATATTTTTCTAATCCAAAAAATTAAACTTTCTTTTACAAATCAAAGTTCTTCATTTTTTAAAGATATTAATAAAAGCAAAAATTAGAAAAAGCCATTCATCTCAAAGTTCCATCGAGTAGCGATTTTGAGGTGGTGCAGCGTTGATAAAAAAAAATATTTTTCTAATCCAAAAATTAAACTTTCTATTACAAATCAAAGTTCATTATGAATTATAGTTACTCAGTAATTAAAAAAAAAATAAAACCCTTTCATCGCCGAATTCCATCGAGTAGCGATTTTGAGGTGGTGCAGCGTTGATAAAAAAAAATATTTTTCTAATCCAAAAATTAAACTTTCTATTACAAATCAAAGTTCATTATGAATTATAGTTACTCAGTAATTAAAAAAAAAATAAAACCCTTTCATCGCCGAATTCCATCGAGTAGCGATTTTGAGGTGGTGCAGCGTTGATAAAAAAAATATTTTTCTAATCCAAAAAATTAAACTTTCTTTTACAAATCAAAGTTCTTCATTTTTTAAAGATATTAATAAAAGCAAACATTAGAAAAAGTCATTCATCTCAAAGTTCCATCGAGAAGCGATTTTGAGGTGGTGCAGCGTTGATAAAAAAAAATATTTTTCTAATCCAAAAATTAAACTTTCTATTACAAATCAAAGTTCATTATGAATTATAGTTACTCAGTAATTAAAAAAAAAATAAAACCCTTTCATCGCCGAATTCCATCGAGTAGCGATTTTGAGGTGGTGCAGCGTTGATAAAAAAAAATATTTTTCTAATCCAAAAATTAAACTTTCTATTACAAATAAAAGTTCATTATGAATTATAGTTACTCAGTAATTAAAAAAAAAATAAAACCCTTTCATCGCCGAATTCCATCGAGTAGCGATTTTGAGGTGGTGCAGCGTTGATAAAAAAAAATATTTTTCTAATCCAAAAATTAAACTTTCTATTACAAATCAAAGTTCATTATGAATTATAGTTACTCAGTAATTAAAAAAAAAATAAAACCCTTTCATCGCCGAATTCCATCGAGTAGCGATTTTGAGGTGGTGCAGCGTTGATAAAAAAAAATATTTTTCTAATCCAAAAATTAAACTTTCTATTACAAATCAAAGTTCATTATGAATTATAGTTACTCAGTAATTAAAAAAAAATAAAACCCTTTCATCGCCGAATTCCATCGAGTAGCGATTTTGAGGTGGTGCAGCGTTGATAAAAAAAAATATTTTTCTAATCCAAAAATTAAACTTTCTATTACAAATCAAAGTTCATTATGAATTATAGTTACTCAGTAATTAAAAAAAAAATAAAACCCTTTCATCGCCGAATTCCATCGAGTAGCGATTTTGTGGTGGTGCAGCGTTGATAAAAAAAATATTTTTCTAATCCAAAAATTAAACTTTCTATTTCAAATCAAAGTTCATTATGAATTATAGTTACTCAGTAATTAAAAAAAAAATAAAACCCTTTCATCGCCGAATTCCATCGAGTAGCGATTTTGAGGTGGTGCAGCGTTGATAAAAAAAAATATTTTTCTAATCCAAAAATTAAACTTTCTTTTACAAATCAAAGTTCATTATGAATTATAGTTACTCAGTAATTAAAAAAAAAATAAAACCCTTTCATCGCCGAATTCCATCGAGTAGCGATTTTGAGGTGGTGCATCGTTGATAAAAAAAAATATTTTTCTAATCCAAAAATTAAACTTTCTATTACAAATCAAAGTTCATTATGAATTATAGTTACTCAGTAATTAAAAAAAAAATAAAACCCTTTCATCGCCGAATTCCATCGAGTAGCGATTTTGAGGTGGTGCATCGTTGATAAAAAAAAATATTTTTCTAATCCAAAAATTAAACTTTCTATTACAAATCAAAGTTCTTCATTTTTTAAAGATATTAATAAAAGCAAAAATTAGAAAAAGCCATTCATCTCAAAGTTCCATCGAGTAGCGATTTTGAGGTGGTGCAGCGTTGATAAAAAAAATATTTTTCTAATCCAAAAATTAAACTTTCTATTACAAATCAAAGTTCATTATGAATTATAGTTACTCAGTAATTAAAAAAAAAATAAAACCCTTTCATCGCCGAATTCCATCGAGTAGCGATTTTGAGGTGGTGCAGCGTTGATAAAAAAAAATATTTTTCTAATCCAAAAATTAAACTTTCTATTACAAATCAAAGTTCATTATGAATTATAGTTACTCAGTAATTAAAAAAAAAATAAAACCCTTTCATCGCCGAATTCCATCGAGTAGCGATTTTGAGGTGGTGCATCGTTGATAAAAAAAAATATTTTTCTAATCCAAAAATTAAACTTTCTATTACAAATCAAAGTTCATTATGAACATTATGAATTATAGTTACTCAGTAATTAAAAAAAAAATAAAACCCTTTCATCGCCGAATTCCATCGAGTAGCGATTTTGAGGTGGTGCATCGTTGATAAAAAAAAATATTTTTCTAATCCAAAAATTAAACTTTCTATTACAAATCAAAGTTCATTATGAATTATAGTTACTCAGTAATTAAAAAAAAAATAAAACCCTTTCATCGCCGAATTCCATCGAGTAGCGATTTTGAGGTGGTGCATCGTTGATAAAAAAAAATATTTTTCTAATCCAAAAATTAAACTTTCTATTACAAATCAAAGTTCATTATGAATTATAGTTACTCAGTAATTAAAAAAAAAATAAAACCCTTTCATCGCCGAATTCCATCGAGTAGCGATTTTGAGGTGGTGCAGCGTTGATAAAAAAAAATATTTTTCTAATCCAAAAATTAAACTTTCTATTACAAATAAAAGTTCATTATGAATTATAGTTACTCAGTAATTAAAAAAAAAATAAAACCCTTTCATCGCCGAATTCCAGCGAGTAGCGATTTTGAGGTGGTGCAGCGTTGATAAAAAAAAATATTTTTCTAATCCAAAAATTAAACTTTCTATTACAAATCAAAGTTCTTCATTTTTTAAAGATATTAATAAAAGCAAAAATTAGAAAAAGCCATTCATCTCAAAGTTCCATCGAGTAGCGATTTTGAGGTGGTGCAGCGTTGATAAAAAAAAATATTTTTCTAATCCAAAAATTAAACTTTCTATTACAAATCAAAGTTCATTATGAATTATAGTTACTCAGTAATTAAAAAAAAAATAAAACCCTTTCATCGCCGAATTCCATCGAGTAGCGATTTTGAGGTGGTGCAGCGTTGATAAAAAAAAAATATTTTTCTAATCCAAAATTAAACTTTCTATTACAAATCAAAGTTCATTATGAATTATAGTTACTCAGTAATTAAAAAAAAAATAAACCCTTTCATCGCCGAATTCCATCGAGTAGCGATTTTGAGGTGGTGCAGCGTTGATAAAAAAAAATATTTTTCTAATCCAAAAATTAAACTTTCTATTACAAATCAAAGTTCATTATGAATTATAGTTACTCAGTAATTAAAAAAAAAATAAAACCCTTTCATCGCCGAATTCCATCGAGTAGCGATTTTGAGGTGGTGCAGCGTTGATAAAAAAAAATATTTTTCTAATCCAAAAATTAAACTTTCTATTACAAATCAAAGTTCTTCATTTTTTAAAGATATTAATAAAAGCAAAAATTAGAAAAAGCCATTCATCTCAAAGTTCCATCGAGTAGCGATTTTGAGGTGGTGCAGCGTTGATAAAAAAAAATATTTTTCTAATCCAAAAATTAAACTTTCTATTACAAATCAAAGTTCATTATGAATTATAGTTACTCAGTAATTAAAAAAAAAATAAAACCCTTTCATCGCCGAATTCCATCGAGTAGCGATTTTGAGGTGGTGCAGCGTTGATAAAAAAAAATATTTTTCTAATCCAAAAATTAAACTTTCTATTACAAATCAAAGTTCATTATGAATTATAGTTACTCAGTAATTAAAAAAAAAATAAAACCCTTTCATCGCCGAATTCCATCGAGTAGCGATTTTGAGGTGGTGCAGCGTTGATAAAAAAAAATATTTTTCTAATCCAAAAATTAAACTTTCTATTACAAATCAAAGTTCATTATGAATTATAGTTACTCAGTAATTAAAAAAAAAATAAAACCCTTTCATCGCCGAATTCCATCGAGTAGCGATTTTGAGGTGGTGCAGCGTTGATAAAAAAAAATATTTTTCTAATCCAAAAATTAAAATTTCTATTACAAATCAAAGTTCATTATGAATTATAGTTACTCAGTAATTAAAAAAAAAATAAAACCCTTTCATCGCCGAATTCCATCGAGTAGCGATTTTGAGGTGGTGCATCGTTGATAAAAAAAAATATTTTTCTAATCCAAAAATTAAACTTTCTATTACAAATCAAAGTTCATTATGAATTATAGTTACTCAGTAATTAAAAAAAAAATAAAACCCTTTCATCGCCGAATTCCATCGAGTAGCGATTTTGAGGTGGTGCAGCGTTGATAAAAAAAAATATTTTTCTAATCCAAAAATTAAAATTTCTATTACAAATCAAAGTTCATTATGAATTATAGTTACTCAGTAATTAAAAAAAAAATAAAACCCTTTCATCGCCGAATTCCATCGAGTAGCGATTTTGAGGTGGTGCAGCGTTGATAAAAAAAAATATTTTTTTAATCCAAAAATTAAACTTTCTATTACAAATCAAAGTTCTTCATTTTTTAAAGATATTAATAAAAGCAAAAATTAGAAAAAGCCATTCATCTCAAAGTTCCATCGAGTAGCGATTTTGAGGTGGTGCAGCGTTGATAAAAAAAAATATTTTTCTAATCCAAAAATTAAACTTTCTATTACAAATCAAAGTTCATTATGAATTATAGTTACTCAGTAATTAAAAAAAAAATAAAACCCTTTCATCGCCGAATTCCATCGAGTAGCGATTTTGAGGTGGTGCAGCGTTGATAAAAAAAATATTTTTCTAATCCAAAAATTAAACTTTCTATTACAAATCAAAGTTCATTATGAATTATAGTTACTCAGTAATTAAAAAAAAAATAAAACCCTTTCATCGCCGAATTCCATCGAGTAGCGATTTTGAGGTGGTGCAGCGTTGATAAAAAAAAATATTTTTCTAATCCAAAAATTAAAATTTCTATTACAAATCAAAGTTCATTATGAATTATAGTTACTCAGTAATTAAAAAAAAAATAAAACCCTTTCATCGCCGAATTCCATCGAGTAGCGATTTTGAGGTGGTGCATCGTTGATAAAAAAAAATATTTTTCTAATCCAAAAATTAAACTTTCTATTACAAATCAAAGTTCATTATGAATTATAGTTACTCAGTAATTAAAAAAAAAAATAAAACCCTTTCATCGCCGAATTCCATCGAGTAGCGATTTTGAGGTGGTGCAGCGTTGATAAAAAAAAATATTTTTCTAATCCAAAAATTAAAATTTCTATTACAAATCAAAGTTCATTATGAATTATAGTTACTCAGTAATTAAAAAAAAAATAAAACCCTTTCATCGCCGAATTCCATCGAGTAGCGATTTTGAGGTGGTGCAGCGTTGATAAAAAAAAATATTTTTTTAATCCAAAAATTAAACTTTCTATTACAAATCAAAGTTCATTATGAATTATAGTTACTCAGTAATTAAAAAAAAATAAAACCCTTTCATCGCCGAATTCCATCGAGTAGCGATTTTGAGGTGGTGCAGCGTTGATAAAAAAAAATATTTTCTAATCCAAAAATTAAACTTTCTATTACAAATCAAAGTTCATTATGAATTATAGTTACTCAGTAATTAAAAAAAAAATAAAACCCTTTCATCGCCGAATTCCATCGAGTAGCGATTTTGAGGTGGTGCAGCGTTGATAAAAAAAAATATTTTTCTAATCCAAAAATTAAAATTTCTATTACAAATCAAAGTTCATTATGAATTATAGTTACTCAGTAATTAAAAAAAAAATAAAACCCTTTCATCGCCGAATTCCATCGAGTAGCGATTTTGAGGTGGTGCAGCGTTGATAAAAAAAAATATTTTTCTAATCCAAAAATTAAACTTTCTTTTACAAATCAAAGTTCATTATGAATTATAGTTACTCAGTAATTAAAAAA
>JAJQJQ010000525.1:0-22461 GCA_028622995.1 Panagrolaimus kolymaensis | reverse complement strand
AGGCAACTGCCATTGGGTGATGCAACAAGTTCAGGAAGGCTTTCACATTTAATTATTGCAATCTATAAGAAAATAAATTTATATTTTGAATAATTTCAAAAGAATTGAACAAATTAAAGAAAAAAGAATGCTTTATTATGAAATTAATTAAAAAGTCCAATAATTATTGTACGCTATTATTTTATAAAATATTAAATGGCACGCGAGCGACTACGATAGCTTGAAAGAAAAAAGGAGCTGTGTCCATTCTTTTTTTTATGTTGAAGCAAATATTTTAAAAACTTCGTCCTATTTTTACATTATTATTTATTAAACAGGTGTTTAACGTCAAATATCATATTAAAGCTCACAAATATCGACTTTTACGCTCTCAATGTAATTCAAAGAATTCAAGAGTTTTTAAATTTTAAAAACATCTGTTTATGTTTGTCTTAAAAACATTTTAACTCTCAAAATGAAAACATTCTACGCAAGTTTACTGTAAATTCTATGAAGCTAAAAATAGAATCATTACGAACCTGTAAAGCAGCTGATGAAGGATCATATGAAAGTGAAAGTGTAATAGTACCACGATCAGATCCAAATTGAGGTGGTTGAATACGTGCAGGTTGAACATTTTCCGTTGATGTTGTAATATTTATTGATGAATATGATGGGGTTAAAGGAACGCATTGAGGCGAAATAGTACCGTCACTTCCAACGGGACTTTGAATGGGAGTTAAAGATTTACGGAATGCTGAAGCTGATGGTGCACCAACTATAACAAAAAAGAAAAACGGATTAAAAAATGTGTTAAAAGTGAAGTCAAACGGAATTAATATTTAATAAAAATGATTTTCAAATTATAGTTTAAATTTTTTTAAATGGCAAAGATATTAAATAATTAAGCCTTCAAAAACTTTTTATACTTCGTAATTTAATAGCTTTGACATAATTTTTTGGATAGCAAAAGTATAATATAAATTTATGTAATTCCCAAAAATTCGGGTCAAAAGTTGAAAATAATGACACACCTTTAACACCATTGGATTTAACAGCTCCTCCATGACTGGTTGTAATCAAAGGTGAACTAAATTCACGAGATAGTTTTCGATGACGTTTAGTAACAAAAAATGCTGCAAGAGCAATAAATGCAACAAATGCTGCACCGACAAGAAGTAATTGAGATTCTAAAAACAAAACAGTGTTTAAGAAATGATAAAATTAAGAAACATAATCTAAAAAAGGATAAGAAAAAAGAAGAGCTTTCGTCGTTGTCGTTGGAGGCGGTAGTCGATAACAAAACAAACGCATGACTCTTTTGACGTCAAAGCTAAGTGTTGTTTTTTGAAGAAGGCACTTGAGTGTGTCACCATAAAATCCCATTTCTCATAAGGGATGTTCATAACATGGATACCGTAATAAATAAATTTAAAAAAATTTACCTAAGGTTAAAGATGAATGTGAAGATTTATCAATGCCTGAAGGCATTTTTTAAAGTTTCAAATTAAACAAAACAATATAAAAAAGGAAATAAAAATTATTTAAGAATCAATGGAATAAAACTCGACAACTCAGTGGCTTAAATGTTGACAGACACTGAAGAGAGGAAAAAAGGTTTCTTTTCACCGGTGGTTGCCTTCTTTGGAAAGCATGTAAGCAGGCAGGCATGCAGTGGACACGCCTCTCAACTTTCTCTATTTTTTCACTCCTATTGCCTGTGGCTTTTACATTGCCATAGCTGCCTCCCAGCCTGCATCGTATTGATTTAACCTTTTCCTTATTTCTTTCTTTCACATACATACATGCATGCTTCTATCTGGAGCTTTCAAAAACCACTCCCTATCAATTTAAATCTGTTTTTGCCATTTTTCCCTCTTTTTTCGACATAAACCAGAAGTAAGAAAGAGAAGAAAGGAAGGCTTACAAATTAAAGTTCTGTATTTTTAAATTGAAAAAAAAGAAAGGAAAGGAAAAAAGGTCGATGCATGCCTTTCGTAACTTTGAATAAAAAGAAAAAACAATTCTATGCTTCATGAGTTTCTCTAAGGCCCAAAAATATTATTTTTATATATAAACTTATTTGTTGCTGATATAAATCCCAGAGAAATTCTTTCATATTCTTCAAAATAAACCCAAAAATAACAGCAAAAAAAAAATCAAAAAACTAAAATGGTGTTCGTCTTTTCCATTGCCTATTTTTTATGGCTGATGCCATTTGCAGAGGAGGCAAGATAAAGTATTCTAAAAAAATAACATGTGCATCGGAGAAAAAAATAATAATAAATGTTTACGATTTTATAAGGAAACCAATTTTGCAGCAGTAGCAGAAAAAAAAAGAGTAAATTTACTCGTGGTTCTCTTTTTTTTTTGAATGAAGCAAATTAAAAGCATGAATTAACTGACGACATTGTTCATTCACAGGATCTTCTTTATAAAAAAAGAAGTTTTAATCGATTTAGAAAGCGTGGGTTTAGATAATTTAGATTTGCTGCTAAAATACTTTGAAATAAAATACATATGCAATATGTCGTGTGCAAGTTGGGATTATGAACTCTCAAAATCAAACTAAAATTAAAGGGAGTGTCCCAAACGATGAGAATAATTTTACTACGACGGGTGTTCCTAGCCCGAAAGTTTCATTGTCTCAAAAGCTTACAAAGTGCTACGAATTTTTGTAGCATTTTGAGAAAATTTCGTAAGCTTTTGAAAAAACTTTGTAAAACATTGCAAGACTTTGAGACAGTGAAGAAAAACTTTCGGGCTAGGAACACCCGCTGTAAGGGTTTTCTCATCGTTTGGGACACTCCTTTAAATACATATATTGCTTTCTGTAAAAAAGTTTTGGCGTGTCTCACTTTTAATCCTTCTTTTTGAGAAGAAAAATTTTTTATTATAAAAAATGAGGAACTAATTTTCAATTGAATTTATATCTTTTCGCAGTTAAAATTTTTTCGAAATTTGGTAGTTTTTTATTGATTTTTTAAACTAATAAAATTTGTTACAAATTTGCGATGTTGCTTTGCCTTTTTCCTCCAAAAATACTCGGCTTCTTTGACATTTAAACAAAAAGAAATGGATACAGAAAAGTAAACTAAAATTGCCAAACAAATTTGGTAATGTAAATAAAAAAAGAAAAGAAACCCAAAAAACGATTCGACCTTTTAAATCAAAGAAGCCATTACCAAATTCAAAATTATACAGTAGTTATATCACATATCCTTATTATTTTAAAAACAAATCTGTATAAACCTATTTTTAGAGATATATTTTTTATATTTTTGCCAAATTGCTTTTCTCAAAGTCTTTGAATTATCAATTTTCAATGCTTCTCTTAAGTTTTTTTTTCAATAAACAAAAACAACCATCTTTCAAAATAAGCACGCTCAAAGCATAACCTAAATAGGGATTCAAAGAAAACATTTCACGTTTTTAACTTTTTACTTACAGGCTTGCCAACTTGTTTTTTTTAACTTTTATTTTGCAAAAAAAAAGAGGAAAATATAAATATTTATATTCTCCTTAATTGACCACTTTTAACGTTTGCTTCTTTTAAATAAAAATTAAATTTATGTTTTACCATTCCGCTTTTTAAAAAACATCTTGGGATTAATTAGCATTCCATTTGAATATAATGTTTTTATGCATTTTTTCATCAGCGTTTGTTTGTGCATTGGTTCATTAATGAGAACTTTTTTTGCTGCCGTTTAAAAAAAAATAATGAATTTTTTTATTTTTTATTATTGACAAAAAAAAGTACAATTAAATGTAAAAATTAAGCGATTATTCAAAAACCCATTATTTAAAAGCTAAGCTTCCAAAGAGGAAATTGATTGGCTCAAAACCTTCCGCTATGAAGGTTTGCTTGCCCAAGAGGTTTATGAGCAAAAGTAATATTTAATGGGGACCGAGTGTCATAAAGTGAAGGAGCTTGAAGAATTACAATGACAGCTCCCAAATTGAGTATTGAAAATATAATGAGAAATAATCGATCGAGAACCATAGCAACATATGTCCAATCATCCGATATCTAAAAAAATTAACAGTAGAAACTTAAGTTTTGTGAAATTTAGTTACCTCTCGTTCATCATGATTGCGACGAAAATGTTCCGCAATAAATTTAACTTGTCGAAGAAGATTATAAAAAATCATATCATTCACTTTTTTCTTAATCTTTTTTGGATCTACTGAAGCTTTTTGGTTGGAAGTGAAAATGAATGAGTTTCACCATTTGGAGGAGGTGGAATACCAAAACTCTATAAAACTTTCTTATTTTGATTATTATTCAAAGCACTTGGATTTTTTTAACCGTATTTTCCATAATAAATGGAGATCTTTCATCATTTTCATCATATTTGGGTGGCTGCTGCTTCTTCGATTCCAATCTCGAAAGGGAATAATCAGTCATAGCAATTTTTGGAGTTTTTAATTTTTCACCCGCAAATTTTTCTTTCCTCTGTTTTATTTGTGTATTTGGAAGCGGATAAGCCATAGTTGGAACAGCGATAAGAGAACTTGGATCAACCAGATTGGTTGCTTCTTCTTCCTCTGGTGGAGGCTTTTCTGGACGATTCATTAAAAGTAAACGTGGAAGGAAATTTAAAAAATAGTGCTCGAATCCATGGTGACATTTTATGAGCTGATCCAGATCGAAATCGAAAGTTAACAGTTACAACTGAAATAACAGTTGAAAGTGCAACAAGAATCATAGTTGTAATTAAATATCTTCCAAACATTGGAACCACTAACGATGTAGGCGGAATAATATCGATTAAAACTAAGAAGAAAACAGTTAATGTAACTAGAATTGAAATGGAAAAGGTTATTTTGTGATCGGGTAAATAAAATACAAAAGTTGTTAACATTGCAATTAAAAAGCATGGAATAATTAAATTGCATGTAAAGAAAAGAGTTTTACGGCGAAGAACAAAATAATATGTTATATCTATATAATTTTCAGGACCGCAACATGAAGCATACTAAAAAATTAAAATATGCAAGTTGAAAATATGGTAAAATAGTTGATAAGATAATGTGCAAATGATTTTGATAAAAACACCTTACAAGAACTGAATGCCTTCGTGCATTAAGCGATAAAAGATCCCATTCGGCGGAGCGATAAAAGAACGATAAATCCATTCCACTTTCAAGGAATTCAATATCTGTACCATCCACATTTTTTGTAATCACTTTCTCTCCAGATAAATGCCGCATATCCACATACATACCACTAAAAATCAAACTCAAACAATATTTATTGGAGAAATAATGAGATAACTGACGTGTAACTCCATGCTCCAAATTTCATTTCACATGATTGTTCATCGTATGGGAACTAAATAATAGGTATTAAAATCTGTTCCAAAAAAGAAAAGAAACCAAGCTCTTAAAAAAATATATTGTTTAAAAAATTTATGGGGGATATGGGAAATATACGATGGCGTCATTCAATTTTAGTTGAAAGTAAAATATTTGGAAAAATAGAAAATATTTTAACCAAAAAGCAACTTTGTTTAGCTAATACGATGGAAGGGTTGTATTTTTCATAGCCAATCTAATCTCATTTTCTTTGGTATTTTTTTTGTTTGTAAAATATGTTTGTAACGCCGTGTGATCCCGGATTTATAAAGATTTTAGTATGTAATTATTACCCAAGTAACATCGATTGGACAAAATGATTTATAAATTGCAGGAGGATTCCAATGAACTCTTCCATCGTGAAGAACCAAAGCATCTGTAAAAATAGTGATATCGGGATCACCCGCAGCATTATTGTAAAGAACAATATCTGGAATCCAAATAATTTCTGATGGAATATGAAGTGATGAAATTCCGCCATAACGCTCAGGATCCCATGTTAGCTTGGCATCAACCCATTGCTTAAAAATTATTTTTTAGAAGCTTTTGTTATTTGTACATGATAATCTGAGCTATGGTATATACATTAAAAAATCTTACCATTTCCAACCAAAGATTTGTGGTCAAAACTTGATTTTTTTCATCAACATCAATAATACGAATTAAGGAAGATCCAACATAAACAGTGAGAACATCGGTACTATTTTAACTGGACGGGGAATTTTATTGTAATCATAAAGCAAATCTTCATCTAAAAATCATTAATGTTGTTATTTGAAATATTTAAAATTTAAAAATTATATTTGACCGGGTAAAATTTTTTTTGTTTGTTAGTTCCGCTTTAATAAAAGAAGCTAAAGAATTATGTATTTATTATTTAAATTTTAGATAAATTTGGGGTTATTTCTCTCTAAAATGACTAAACTCATGTTTTAATGGCACAAATTGTCGAATAAATAAAACTCGGAAGATGAGGTTGAATTGTAAAGAGTCGAAGAAGGATATAGTTTGAAAGTACATATTTGCGTTTTTAAAGATTATTAAATAAAAACTCACACAATTGAGCTTCGAGTCCTTTACGTGCAAATCCAATTCCAATAAAATCAAAGAATAATAAAACAAAGACAAATGTGTACAGCATTGTTAAAGCTTCGTTTTTTTTCTTCAAATGAGAGTCGCCTGCATTTGGCGCATCGATTTGTGTAAAATATGAGCCTCTTGCGGCAGCTTATTTGTATTTAGAAACGCTCACATAAGACTATTCCAGTTAATTCCTGTGGCAATATGATAAATGTCTTTCAAACACAAATACAAATGTATACAAAATCTTTATTCATCAGTCAAAAATAATAAAAACAACAACCATAAATAATGATAAGTCATATCGAAAGTAAAGTAAAATAAAAAAACAACAAAAATAAGAAAAAAATGAACAGACGCAGAAGAGCTCAGAAAAGATGCAGCAGCAGTGTCCAAAAAAATAACAAGACAACCATGGCCCTCTTCTTTGTGTCAGGCAAACAAAAAATATTTCTTTTCTTCACATTCTTTTCACTCTGTAGTCTTTTCCTTCTTGAGCTCCACTTCTTCGTCTAAATGCAAACTTTTCAGTTGGTATAATTGGACGAGGGATGCCTTTTTAATTCGTATTATCAGAGATTTGGCTCCATCACCCAACAAGTTCCAACCAAAAACTTTGCATGTGTTAATGATACACAGTATTTGCAAAGCTGAGGTAATTTTGGACCGTGTTGGAGGAGAATCCAAATCCGCCAACACGCTCATCAAAAGGCAAACAGCGTAAAAAAAAACCCGCAAAAATCAAGACTTACCGTTACCATTTTCTTTATTTTGAAAAGGTCGCTTTCGATTCTCTTTTGATTCTATGGTATTTTCAATTCTTTCCATGTCTAAAATTTTATGAATTTGGTCAAATATAATAAGACGTAGAGCATGTTGGGCGCTAGAAGTGATATCTTCTCGTTGCTGTGGTCCTAATGATTCCATAACATCAATTTTTTCTTTTTCACATGGATCATACAATATTGCACGTTCTATAAAAATAAATAAATAAGAAACAAAGTATACCATATATCGTAAAACTTACTACTTAACAAAATTCCTGACGAAACAGCTTCAAAAACTCTTCTTAAAGCATCACCAGGTGTCATAGGAAACCAAAAGATTCCAAAACATTTTGAACTAACATTGACAAAGTCTAAAAATTTATGAATAAAAGCTTCATTAAAATAGAGAAAATAATACCCAAGAAGTTAAAGGTTCCCAAGTATTAACTCTTTGACGAATATCTCTAAGAACAACCATCGTGATATTCATTCCTTCAATAGGGATGGCCTTAGCTTGATACCATTTTGCTCGTCGTAATTCAGATAGTGCTGATAAACATGGTAAAAGAGATAATGAATCCCGAGGTAATTCTTTTGCCGCACGTCCTTCATTTGCTTTGCCTAAAAGAAAGAAATTAAAAAAATTCAACAAAAATAATTTTAAACCTTCATATTGTCGCATTGATGCACATGTAAGTGTAACACGTACTTTGATATTAAAACCACCAACTGTAATTAAAAATGCAGCTCTATCATATTCAGGCATGATTTCTAATTTTTCTTTATAAGCAACCTGAAAAATAAAAAAATGTAAAAAAAAATAGAACCTTTAACGAACGTCAAAAGTTTCAGGTAAAAGATCAATAATTTTTTTCATAGCAACTTTTGTTGGAACAGTTCCACATAGAACAACGATATCAACACAAGTGTCATCTTTCATTAAAATACCATGTGCTAAAAAGCCAACTTTCATTAAACCACGAAGTATTCTTTCAGGTGGTGGAGGATTTTCATTTGCTTTGTTTTCTTCAACCTTTTCATCATCTTTTTCTTCAGCATTAATCTTGTCGGCAGGTTCACGAATAAACTCTTTGAAATCAGATCTGAAAATATTTATTAATTAAATTGTAAAGAACAAAATAGGAATTACTCAGTGATTTTATCAGACACTGATTTCAATGCAGATTCAACAACATCTATGAGACGATTTACACCTTCCATTCCAGCATCGTCCATTCTGACTTCGTTATATTTATCTATCACATATTTATCATCCGGATTTTCATGATTAGCAGCAAAAATAGAATTATCAATTTCCTGCCATTGGTGAAGCTGGTTAAAATGAGGCTGTGGAGCTAACCCAGGATGTCGAATCTTTTCATTCTTTTTTGTCTGGCGGATAATGTACTTCCTTTCATTTCAACTTTTAACTTTGGATCCACTTTCGCCTAAAAAACAAAGCATTAGAAGCTTAAAAATAAATGAAATAACAACTTTAAATGCGAGTCGGTGTCTTCTTCCTTTAGTATGTACAGCTTTAGCATTGGGATCGGAGAACGAGCAATCACAGAGACGGCAATGATATTCAAGCAATTTCCCTCTCGAATCCATTGTGGAATCAACAAATTCTTCTCCAACGGGTTGAATTTGAGCTTCAGCTTCTAAAGCTGCTTCGACAGCATCCTTTTCATTTTTAGATTGATTTTCATCGGTTGTGCTAAGGTTCGTTCCACCAACAAACCTTGTTGCAGCAACTCCCACAACTTTGGTTATTTGAGATGAAGGTTCTGAAGTTACAGTAGGTATTGGTGCAGGAAGAGAGGAGGTACCATCTTGTTGAGGAGCAATTATAGTTGGCTCTATATTAGGCATTGGTTTCCCCATTTTTCTCAAAAGTGCCAAAGTTTTTTGATGTCGGGTGCCTTTTGCATGAGCATCGCTAAAAATTAAAAAGAATGAAAAAAATAATACAAACAAACTGAATTACTTACTAAGTATCTCTGCCGGAACATGTTACATCGCAAACATCACATCGAAATGAAACCTTATTCTTGGGCAGTGAAATTTGATTTTTTCCTGTTACCATCGCTTCTTTTTTTCTATGATTTTTGCCATTTAAGTGTTCTTGATACGTGCTGTTACCAGCACAGCTTATCTTACAAACATCACAAAAGAATGTTTGAGTATCTTTTGCGACTTGACGATGTCCAAAACCAGCTCGTTTTTTACTTGGAAATGTTGCATCAGCATGAGGACGAGGAGCTTTCATATTGAGCCAATTATTTGCAAATCCAGAACTTTTCGATGCTATGAAACTCGAGGCTGCAGCCTAAAAAAAACAACTTTCTTAAATAAAAAATAAAATTTCTTAACATACAAGTATTGCTGCATCATAACCTTCATAATGGGTACCAGAAGCAACTCCGGGTGTCGCAGAGTGAGCAGCTGTTTGAGCAGCAGCATAAGCACTTATGGAAGCAGGAGTTGTTGATAAATTACCTGCACTTGTAAATCCTACAGGCACAGAAGGTAATCGAGTACAATAAGGGTTTTCAGCTGAAGAAGTTTTGTATGCAGAAGTATAATCTACAAAAAAATAAAAATAATAATTTTTGTGTTCATAAGATAAGATAAAATCCTTACCATAAGCAGAATAGCCTCCAAGTGTTGTAGCAGCAGTCGCTGGTGGTTGAGCATATCCACCTGTAGTATTCGAATATTGATAATTACTAAAAACATTAAAAGAATATAAACGTAAATACAATTAGCTAAAAACTAACCCATAAGCGTTATTCAAGGCTGGAACTTGTTGGGAATAAGGTGCAGCGTTGGTTGAAGTTGATGATGCAGGAAATGATCCATAAGCAGAATAATTTGCGGCACCGCTGTAGTTATACATGACACTTCTAAAAAGGCAAAAATTTTATTTACGTATTTGAATAATAAAAAAATTAAATTAAAAATGATCAACTCGAAAAAATGGTTATTTTCACAACAGCAAAAAAGGTTTTAACAAATAAAATTGCTGGCTCCCCTACTTGGAGAATGGTTCGCTTTAAGAGTCATGGTGGGTGTTGAGGCAACCATCTTAATTCACGTAGATATGAAGAAGTATCAAAAAATAAAAAACAAATTAGCAGATGATGAAAAGCTGCAAACTTGGATATTCTGGGCATTAATAATATCTTTTAGTGGCAATAAATTAAGTGTAAAACATGATAAATGATATTGTTAAAAATGAAGTTGTAAAAAAAATTTTAGCAAAAAAGAGTCTAACACGTCTTAAAAGGCTTACACTTGCATAATCAACAAAAAAAGGAAATTAATATAAGCTGAAGAAAATTACAAAAAAAAGAAAATATATGTGTAAAGTAGCTAAATTCAATGAATCATAAAGTGTTATTCTTTTGTTCATATTCGATTGTGATGCCAAAAGATCAATAGACAATTATAAGAATTTATAAAAAAAAAGCAATATATATGTATTACAATGACCTACAAACAAAAAGCATATAAAAGGTGTTATATTAGAGAAATACCTTAGAGTGCTTGTTTATATGTGGCAAAAAAGAAAAATATAATCATTCAGTGCCATCCATACCTTGATAAAAATAAAAAAAATACGGGTGCATTTCTTGAATAATCAAACCTTCAATAAAAAGATAGCCCTTCAAAATAAAAAAATTTTGGAGAAGAAAAAAATTTAAAGTTCGCCTGTCTTATTCTATTTTATGTATGTATGTGTTAGTCGGAAAATTTAAACTTTTCTTTTTTATTTGAATTACAAAATATCATTTTAGATGAAGCTAAAGATAGGGGTAAAAAAAACATACTTTATCTTTTCTACTAAACCTTTTGCGATTTCGCAACTGCAGAAACTATTTTTGATTTACTAAATTTTTACCTATAATCTTACATAAATAAAAGCCGCGCAACAAAACATTCAAAACAATTGGGAAAATATCTGGTGCTTTTGGTGTTAATAAAAATCTTATCATCGGCGTGAACGATTTTTCAAATTATTTCTAAATCTTGTAACGAAGCCACCGTATCTGTTAGAGGCTTCTTCATTACATTCCCTTTCTATCTCTCTTTTTGCAATCTCGTAATAAAATACGAAGCTGTTTTTTGTTTTTTTATTTTGCAACATCCTTTTGAATTATTTCATTTTTTTTTTCCAGAGTTGCAGCTGTTGAACTCTTTGTTACTCAAAAATGGCACCTATCGAAAGACGAATTCAACCATCTCGCAAATGCAAAAAAGGTAAGAGTTTTTATCATTATATTTAACACTAAATCATATCTTTAATATTTTTAGTATCATCTGATGATATTCCAAAACACTCATCTCAAGTAGTTCCAAGACGCTCGGTTCGTGCTACCTCAAAACCTTCTCTTGCATCTCAACTTAAAACAACCTCTAAACGCCTTCATCCTGGTCCAGTGGCTAAAAACATTGTTACAAAGAAAAAACCGCGTAAAGCTCTTGCTAAACATCCATCCTCACCTCCCAAGTAGGTTTCATTCAAATCTGTTTCATTTCGGTATTAATTTTAAATTATTTTATAGAACTTGTATTGATAATAGCAATGATGATGATGAAGCTTTACCATCTCTCTCTTCTTGTTCTTCTCGGGACGGCAACAAAGAAAATGTGGCACCTGCTCCTTCTGTTGTTCATCCTTTTGATACCTACGTCGGTGATCGAACTTCGCTATTTAGTTGGCTTGAAGTTGAAGAAGAAGATGCAAATGAATATCGCCGTGGAGGACATTGTTTGCTGGATATCGGAGAAGTTCTTGATGACAACGAGTAAGTTTATTTTTGGATATGGTTGTTTTAAGAATCGTTTGAATAAAAGTGTTAAACATACTTTTTTAGAACCAAATACCGAATCATTCGAAAATGTGGGTTTGGGAATTTTTCGATTGCTTGGCTTACTCATAGCTCAAAGACAAAAAAATTTTATGTAGTTAAAATTTTTAAACAGAGCCTTGTTACTGTCAATGCTGAAATTAACGTGAGTTTTAAATTCGATGTTATTATTTTCTTATTTATTCTCTTTCAGATTCTCAAAAAAATCACAAACCATGATCACATTGTTTGCTTCCACAATACTTTTGATTTCAAGAAGGAGAATTCAATCTACAACTGTGCTGTTTTTGAACCGCTTGGTGGAACTTTGCTCACTTTACTGAATACAGCTAATGCTGGTTTGACAATTCCTGCTATTAAGAAAATCGCCAAGCATGTTTTACAAGGATTATGTCATCTTCATGATATGAAACTTGTGCACACTGATATTAAACCAGAAAATATCCTTTCATCGGTAACTGAACGAAGTCTCTTTTTAGCTGTGAAAGATGTTTTTAACGATTTGAAGAAATTCGGCTCCAAAAAAGAACCTAATGGAATGCGCGCAAAAGCTTTATATGGCAAAGCTTTGACATTGGATCGTAATAACATCCAGCGTGAAATCAACGAAATCCTTCAAGATACTCCTCAACCATCTTCAACTGAACCTTTATCCAGACTTCAAACTCGCGAATCTCTCTCTGATGCACTTTGTTACCCTCAAACACTCTTTAAAATCATCGACCTCGGGAACGCCTTGGTAAGAATTTTGTTATAATAATATTGAAATTTTTATTTTCTAATCTTTTAGCCTACAAGAAAAAGATATTTCGCTGGGACCTTTGAGTATCGTGCAGTTGAAAATTCATTTCAATGTCCGCTAAGATGCAACTTTGATGTTTGGAGTGTTGGTGCTGTGGTAAGCTTTAAATTTTTTCTATCTTTCTCAATTTTTTTTCTTCAGGTTTTGGAATTAGCTGTTGATCGTCAAGCTTTTAAATCGTCAACTCTGTATAGTGGTCGTGAACAAGAAAATGTCGCTCATATTAAAGCTATTACTGAAGTATTGGGAAGCTGTCCACTTGGAATTTATAAAAAATGTGGAAATTTCAAAACTTTAGAAGCATATTGTTCAAGCGATCAAAATCAACAGCGAAAGTGTGGAGAAGAACGTCTTACAAAGTTAATTCCAACTCAATATTATTCCAACAATGAAATCAAAGAAATGGTTGACTTTTTAATGTTCCTCTTCAACTTTGATCCAGCTAAACGTCCTTCTGCTTCTCAATGTTTGCAACATAAATGGTTAGCCTAATATAATTTTTTATTACTTGTAATTGTTATATATTTTTTCTTTTGGATTTTGTTCTTTGTTATCTAATCTGAATTTTTTTTTAAATAAATTTTTCACTTGTCATACTAATTTGCATTGTTTTGACTTTGATGTTATTCGTTTTCGCTTCATAAAATACGCTTTTCTCATTATCATCAAATAAAATGGAACAATCAAGGTTGCAAGTGGTGGGTCAAGAGTATCTTAATTTTTCTTTGGACATTTTGCGTAATTTACCTTCGAAACGATTTAATTTGAAACATCTAACATCTAAAGATTTGGTTTGTTTGTTTTTTGTTATTCTTTTCCAAACAATAATAAGCTTATTGAAAAGTTTTAGGAAAACTATCGCAATACAAATGAAGAAAGTTCGGCTGTAATCAATGGTTTCCAAATAGTTCGAGGTTTAATTGCACTTGCAATAGTATCTGGTGGAAATACTCAAAAAGAAATTATTCATCTTTTAAATTATGGTATTCTTTGTTTTTGTTTTTTTGATTATAGTTTTAATAAATATTATAGCATGTCGGCGAAAACAACACAGCTCAAAATTTACCATCGAACAATGTATCGAAGAAATCAATGCTTTAACGAAAGCCAAAAATGAATCTGTATCAAAAACTCAAGCAATTCGAATGTTTTTTGAACAACGTGATGTCGCTTCTTTTGATCCAAATATTGTGAAAATGCTCGATGAATTGTTTATTGAAAGAATGGAACAAGAAATATCACCTGAAGAAGTACCAAAACATGTCATGCATGAAATTAATTTTGCAGCTGATCCAAGTGGAATTACAACTAAAGCTAAAATTGATGCCGAAATTTCTGTAAGTTTTAAAAGTAGCCAACTCAATGAACGATCTTATTTGCCATACTTTTGTTTTGGTAATCTTTACTTCTTTTTTTAGAAAGCAACTCGGGGTATATTTAAAAAAGTAATTCGAGCTGATTTAATACCAAGTTGGAGAGCACGATTTCTTCTTACTGCAGTTTCAAATGAAAATGTCCAATTAAAAACTTATTCAGAACCTGTTTATGAGATGGCTTACTTTTATGATTCTGCTAATATGAATGATGATACAAGAACATGGGTTGATTTTTGTCATGGTATTGTGCATTTAACAATAATTTATAGGTTCATGCTGTAAAACTAATGGTTAAAGTTCGGCGAAACAAAAATTCTGGTAATGATAAACTTCTTATAACTGAAATTGAAACAATTAATGAAAATGAAACTTTCCTGATAATTCAATCTTTAACGGGACAAAAACTTACTTATGAATTATTGACTAATTTAACTGCTGAAAAAATTGTTAGCTGTCTTCCAGTTGGTGAATTCTCTAATCCAAAAACGGTAAGTATGCTTTTTATTCTTTATGTAATCAATTCTTAATTTTGTTAAACTTTCAGATTACGTTTCCTATATTTCGTATTCCTGGTTCAATGGGATTACGTACAATATTTGTCAAATTGTTTATTTCTTTTATTGCCTCCTCTGCCACCCAGATCTCACATCAGAACTTTGTTCCGAAGAAGGGGGTTTAGTTGAATACTTAATTAATTTAATGCATGATTCAAACCCTCAATTAAGAAATATGTGCGATCAAGCTTTACAATTTATTGCTGTAGGTTTTTTTAACGTCTAATAAATCAAACATTAAATTTTTCAGGAATCAAGCCCATATTGGAATAAACGACTTAATGAAGAGCGTTTTCGCTTTCATAATGCTCAATGGTTGGAAATGTGTGAAGGTCAAGGTGATATTGAAAATCTAAGTGATTCAGATTCAGATGAATTCAATAATATTATTCTTGATACCGAAGAAGTCTTTGAAGAGCATAACCTATAATTTAAGAATCTCTAATAATTCCCAAGCTATGCCAGAATTGTTTTTTAATCTAGACTTCTCATAAAATGTTTTAATAGATATATGCAAAATAAATATTTAATTATAAATCTTTTTCTGTAAAAATAAGTACATACCTACAATAAAAAAAATCCAATAGGAAAAAGGTTTTCTTGTTCGTGCTCTATTTAAAATGGTTTCAACACGAATGGCAGATATTAAAAAAGAGCCTCGTTTTTTGTTTCAATCAAAATAAATTGTAGTAAAAAAAATTCTTAAATTTCTTGAAAACATTTTAATATTTTTTATTTATCTTTATTAAATTTTAGTTGTTCTAAAAATGCCGCGACATAATCACAGAAAAGGTAAAGCTGCTAGAAATGCTAGGAAAGCTGCTGCTGGAATTCCATATGCGCCTGCTAAGAGAAGCAAGGGAAAGCAATTTGTAAGTTTTCTGATTTTTACTTTTATGCTATTATATTATCTTTAATTTTAGGAAAAACGTATCGAAAAACGTTCACTTGATAAAGAATTAAAAAATGAAGCAGTTCTTGCTCAAGCCGAAGCAGATAAAACTGTTCAAGAACAATCACTTGCTAAACAACCTCATTCTTTCATCGTTCATACTGGTTCTGTTGGTAGATATATTCGCAGGCTGGAAAGAGATTTACGTGAAGTTATGGAACCTAACACTGCTTCAAAATTAAGAGTATGTCATTATTTATAAGCTCCTTCAATAATTTAAAATGAAATTTTAGGTATCAAAACGTAATAATTTCAATGATTTTGTTGTCAATGCTCCTGTATTAGGTGTTTCCCATATTGTTGCATTTACAAAGAGTGAAAGTTCTGCCAATTTGCGTATTGTTCGAACTCCACAAGGTCCAACTCTATCATTTCAAATTGAACAATATACTCTTTCTCGAGATGTTCGAGCATCACAAAAACGTCAAAACATCTTCCAAAAACTTTTTAAACATTCTCCTTTGGTTGTTTTGAATGGTTTTAATGTTCCAGGAAAGAAACATCTTGCACTCGTTAAAACTATCATTCAAAATATGTTTCCATCAATTGACGTCGATACCGTGAATTTAGCAATTGTTCGACGGGCTGTTCTCATTAGTTACGATAAAGAAACTGATAAAATTGAATTTAGACATTAGTATGTTTATTGTTTTTCACACATCTGGTTTTTAATGACGTTTTTTTTAGTTCTATTAAAGCCGTACCAGCTGGAATTGCTAAATCTGCAAAGAAAATTGTTCAAGGAAAAGTTCCTGATTTATCAAGATATGAAGATATTAGTGAATTCTTTTTGAAGTAAGGTTTTATTTTTCTTGTTTTTATTTTATTATGATCTAATTATTTTTAGTCCTGGAGCATTAAGTGATTCTGAATGGGAAGGTGAACAAGCTGAAGTTGAACTCACTCAAGATCTTAAAACACGTGGATGCAAAAAAGGAGCTTTAACCAAACTTCGAACTATTGAACTTGGACCTCGTATGACTTGGAGATTAACAAAAATTCAAGAAGGCATTGATGATGGTGAAGTTTTATATCACTCTTATATCAAGAAGACTCCAGAAGAATTAATGAAACAGCGAAAAATGTTGCCAACTTTGAAGTGAGTTTTTTTGTAGATTGGTTACCTTAATTTATGATTTTTTTAGGAGAAAGAAAAAGCGTATGCAAAAGAATATTGAACATGCTGTTATTCGTAAACTTACCGCTGCCGAAGAAGCCGCAAAGCAAGAAGAAGAAGAATTCAAAGCTATGAAGGAGAAGCTAATTGAAAAGCAGAAAGCTGTTACTGGTGATAATAAATAATTACTTGTTTTGTTGTTTGCTATATTTTTTTATTGTTGAGTTTGAATATTATATAAATTTTTTTATTTCCAACAAAATTATTATCGAAGTAATTATTAATATTTTGACAAACTTTTTAAACCATTTATTGTGTAAAGAGAAACAAAATTTTAAGCAAAAAAACATTCCGATTAGGCAAGACCTAATCTGACAGTAATTAAGGAAGTGCACTCGGCGAGGAGTTTTCGTTGTGCACAATGGGACGGACGGAAGCTGTACAAAGAAGAAAAGGCCCAAATGCGGCTATAAATATTGCAAATTTCTAACTACGATGAGCGGGATAAAAACATTGAACGAAGGAAATATGAAATAAATTGTAAACTGCCATCCAAAATGAATAAAAAGTGCAAACGGCAGAAAAATCAAAGAGTAACGAAAAATAATAAAAATAAATGTGGCTGTTTATTAGTGATAATTGAATCACGAGTTTGCTGCCATCAAACGAGCTCTAAAAAGATATCATAATATTAGTACGTATCATGAATGAAAAATTATACTTTGCGCATTCAGGACATAGTATATCAGTGCTATCAGTGATGAAACCTTTTCCAACTAAGGAAGTCGTACATTGAGCACATAAGAAGCAGTCATTATGCCAACTTCGATCTTCAAATGATATAAATTTAGCTCCGCCAATACCAGTAATTGGTTTCACACAAGCACTGCATCGTTTAGCAAAAAGTTCACCATAACAATTAGCGCAATATGGTTTTTCATCTTTTGATGTAAATCGTTGCCCTGCTAATGAGGCATTGCATTGTGTACAACAGAAACATTCACGATGCCATGGTTCATTTTTGTATGTTACACCGCCTAAATTGGAATTAAAATTAAATTCAGTTTTGTTTGATGAGTTTTAACAATCGAAGAAAGTTAAAGAAAAATGAGCTCTTGAAACAAAAATTGAATTTTTTTAAAGAGATGCTCTGGTACGATAAGCATTTTATATGAAAAGTTATAAATAAATAAATACCTGTTGTAATAACTTTTTTGCATTTTGAACATCGTGTGGCGAATTTCTCTTCATAACAATTAGCGCAATAAACGTCATCATTTTTGGGTATAAATGATTTCGTTCCAATTGGAATTTTACAAACTGCACAACAGAAACATTTTTCATGCCATTGTCTATAAAATTTTGGGTTAAAAGAAGCTTTGTTGATTAAAAAATTTAGCTTGCCTTCCTTTATACTCCATTTTTTTCATGCCCGCACGGAATATCTCATTACATCCATCACATCGTGTTGCAAAAGCTTGGTCATAGCAATTTGAGCAAAATATTCGATCGTTTTTACTCCCAAATGGTTTATCCACAAGAGACATTTTACACATATTACATAAAAAGCAAGATTCGTGCCAATGTCGCTGAAAAAGGATATCGAAATAAATATATCATAGATTTTTTTTTGTAAAATGATACAAAAAAGTTAGGTGATCAGTTGCTTATTTTAAAACGGCTAATTTTTGTTTCAAATTACTGATAAAAAATTTTTTTGGTCTAAATTATTTTTATTATTAGTATGTATCGTTTATACCTCTTTGTATGAAAGATCTTTAGAATCTATTCCAATTGGCTTTGTACATTCATCACATGTATTTGCGAACACTTCTTCATAACATTTAATACAGAATGGATGATCATCGCGTAAATATATCGTTGCCCCGTTAACGTGGTATCACAATTCCAACAACAAAAATGCTGCAATCGTATTATGGGTTATTATAATTTGAAGAGAAAAAAAAGTTTTAAAAAAATCTTACATCGCTATGCCAATCTTTATTCATCGCCTTCGTATATTCACCGGCGAAGATTAGCTGAAAAAAATAAATAAGATTAATGGTATAATTTGAAAGCTTCAATTAAGCAAAATACACAAAAACAAAAAATGAAAGTTGTTGAAGGATTTAGCTTTAGTAAAAAGAGAAAACAAAAGTGTAAAAAAGCAAAGTGTTCGGATTTGATTTCTTTCTCGCTATTTATTTTTTTTTGTCTCTAAGGCAGGGAAGAAGAAAACACGGCAAAAGAAGGAAGAAAAATGAACTTTTGTCAAAAGTTTTTTATCAGCTTTTTTTGACATGATCGAAAAAATAGGGGTTTTTTTTTCTTAAAAAGCAAACAAAACTCGCCTACAATGAGTCAACAAATAAGGAAGAAGAGAGGTCACAGTTTTATGTTTAAAAAAATGACAAAAAAAAAACAATAATTTTGTTAAATATAATAAATAACTCAAGCTTAAGAAAACAATGATATCAATAAAAGCGCTTCACAACAAAAATGATTCAATTCTAAGCAAAAAAAATACTTTAGGCTTTACTCATGCGGTAAATTAATGAACACGAAGGTTGGAAGTTGCAACGAACTTTTTTATTATAAGAAAAGGTCTTAGCTTTTATCTCTACAATTCATTGTGTTCCAATAAAAAAGAAAACACAATCAATTTATCATTCAAACTCTCGACTCCAAAAAAATAAAATAAAGCAGCTGTTGTTTCATGCTTCTCAAACAAAACACCCACCAAAAAGCAAAAACATTGGTTTTAATTATTTTTACCATTTGTTTTTTTTTATTTTAGAAGAAAAATGCGACTAAAAAAGAGTTATCGTTTTCATTTTTTTCATTGGAAGTAAAAATGCATTGAAAAAAGAAGTATTGGCCGCCGAAGGCAGCGGCGGCATCGCCGCTGTCATCGTTGTTGGTGCCTTTTTTTTTTCTTTTTTTTTTGCAAAATTCTCCACTTTGTCAGTGTTTTTTTTTCTTCTTCAAGCTTTATATAAAAAATGTTGGAGCTTTTAGTTTTAGCCTGCCTGTTGTGAATCTGTCCCATGGCGATCATCACTCAGAAGCTTGCCGTGAATAAAAACTAAAAGAGAGATGGACAAATTTTTCTGATATGTATCTATCTAAAAAGGCTGAACTTCTTCCTTATGGGTCTCCTTTCACACTAAATTTCATATTACACGCTTGCTGGGCACTTAGTTTAATCAAAGAAAAAAAGTATTAAATTCAAAATTTAATTTTTTTAGAGTATATTAAGTTATGACGAAGGAGGGAGATAAGCAGAAGCCATAACTAAAGAAAGCAATAACGGCATTCTATTTTTAAGGGGAAAATTTCTAAAAAAAATTATTTGAATCTCTTCGCCCGGTGACCACCTAGGGCGTTAAAAATCGGTAGTTGCAATGTTTAAATAAAAATAGTAATTAAAATAGTGGAGAAAGTTTTTTTAGAGATTTTTTTGGATTCCAAAACTATGGAGTCTCGCAGAAGGGGTGGTTAACCTTTTTTTTTAACGGCAAAAAAGAACAAGACCCAATCTCGATCAATCTCAACACAAGAAAAAAAAACACGCAAAAGCTGCAGCATTTCAGACTTTTGGCTTTTTTGTTGTTGGATTGAATGAATAAGAGAAAGCAAGCAACTGCTCGCCATCGCTGTTGTCGTCCTTCATGTTTAACTTTATCAATGTCGTAGTTTTAGTGGGTTGACAACGAAAATGATATCCTCTCCCAAAAAAAAGTCCCAAAAATGAAGAGGAGTATTTGGCATGAAAAAAAGTTTTTGTTTTCTCAAACAAAACCGAAAAACAAGCTTCAACAAAGCTTTTTATAAAAGGATGGAACCGGAAAGCAACGAAGCTTCTTCTCATCACTACAATGACAAGAAGCAAGCAACAACGCCAACATCAAAACCATACGAAATAAGGAGGAGGAGAAGATTTGAAGCAATGAACTTGATTGCTTCATATTTTAGACGGCAGTTTTTTTAAAAAGAAAGAAGAAAGAAATTTTATTCCACCAACATTTTTTGCGGCTAATTTAAAAAAAACCCAAAAACTGTTTTTATTTTGTTTTGCTTTCTTTAAAAAAATCCAAACAACTAATTTCTTTGACATGGTCAGGAAAAAGTAATGCTATCCAATCCAAAAGCAACGTGAATGGATCAAAAGCAAAATGAGATAGAAAGAAAGAAGATAGCTGTATTTCAACAACAACAAAAAACGTCGACGAAGCAATTTGCGTCGACGATCGAGTTTTATTTCTTTTGGGCGGACGGAAAACAGAAGGAAAATGGTGTAATAACTTCTTTTGTTTTGTTTGCAACAACTTTGAATAAAGCAAATAAGCTAGGATGTGAGTGTGCCAATGGTGGATGACATCCTAAAAGCAAGCTGTCGCTTGTTGAAATGGATATCGTTTAGCCATTCATTTTTAAATAGTCAAGTTTTTTTTAGGGAAAACTTCGCATTAAAAAAAATGTCGCCATGTTTAACAGTTTCGCATGAGTCAGCGAGGACATGAATCTTTCGTGAGAGAAAAAAAAGTTTGACAAAAGTTCGTTTTATATAGAAGTTAGAGGAGTAACCTTTTGAAGAAGAAAAAAAGTAAATCACAAAACTTACTTCATCACAAGCCGAACACCTGGGTTTATGAAGTTCTGCATAATGTCGTTCACAAAAAATTTTATCTTCCTTGACACAATATGTAAGATCGACGAGTAATTGTTCACATGTTAAACATGTAAAACAAGCTGGATGCCAAGCTGCTTCTTCTCCTAATTTTGGGGCGGTCACAGCCATATCACCTTGTTCCAAAATGCCTCGACATTTTCGACATTCCTAAATTTTTAATATTATTTTTAATTATTTTATTAAAAAAATAATTTTTCTTACCGTAGGTTTACCCAAATTTGTTGAAACAAATCCAATATCTAATGCAATTTCATTACGAGCATTCACAAATTCTTCATAATTCTTTTTTCAACAGGCGTTCGTAAATTTTTACAATATGCAATTGAAAGATCTTGTCGGGGCAGTTGAAGCATGAGTTGCTTTTCACGATATTTTTCTCCTAAACTATTTATTCGTGGAACCACATGATTGGGTAATTGTGACATGTATTCTTCAATCTGGAAAAAAGAGAAGTTTTTACAAAGTAAAATTACTGTAATAAAGATTTTAAAAAATGTTTTAAAATAAATTATCTATGATGCGTAAAAAAATGTCGTTCGTTTTTTGCTTGAATATTAAATGAATTATTTATCCAAACCGTAATTTTATAAATTAAAATTAAATGAAGCGTTCTTTTAGTGCTAAAACGTTTAAAAAAAAATTTCATTTCCCTTACTTGTTTGATTGAAGCTTTATAAAATCCATCATAAATAAAGAATTTTTTAGCACTAATAAAAAAATGTTGAAAATTGTTATTTTTAGTAAATTCTATCATTTTAGTTTTCTTTTTTTTATAACACTAATTTAAATATCAACAAGAAGTCAGTGAGATTGTTGACTACATAAGTGATCGCTCATTGACAAATAAGTAAAAACTCTCAAACAAAAAAGCAAGCAAACAAAAAAGTTTTCGGACAATTGTATTAGCTT
>JAJQJQ010000524.1:0-22510 GCA_028622995.1 Panagrolaimus kolymaensis | reverse complement strand
CCAAAAATTAAGGAAAATAAATATTTTCTATGCTTCATATTTTTTAGATAAAAGACGGAGAGCTTCAAAGTTTTATTCTTCATTGAAGGATGCAACAATGTTTTAAATTTAAAAAAATTAATAATGGAGGTAAAACACATATGAAATAGTAAAAAACGGGTGTAAAAAATTCCAAAAATTAAGGAAAATAAATATTTTCTCTGCTTTTTATTTTTTAGTAAAAAGTCGGAGAGCTTCAAAGTTTTATTCTTCATTGAAGGATGCAACAATGTTTTAAATTTAAAAAAATTAATAATGGAGGTAAAACACATATGAAATAGTAAAAAACGGGTGTAAAAAATTCCAAAAATTAAGGAAAATAAATATTTTCTCTGCTTTTTATTTTTTAGTAAAAAGTCGGAGAGCTTCAAAGTTTTATTCTTCATTGAAGGATGCAACAATGTTTTAAATTTAAAAAAATTAATAATGGAGGTAAAACACATATGAAATAGTAAAAAACGGGTGTAAAAAATTCCAAAAATTAAGGAAAATAAATATTTTCTATGCTTCATATTTTTTAGATAAAAGACGGAGAGCTTCAAAGTTTTATTCTTCATTGAAGGATGCAACAATGTTTTAAATTTAAAAAAATTAATAATGGAGGTAAAACACATATGAAATAGTAAAAAACGGGTGTAAAAAATTCCAAAAATTAAGGAAAATAAATATTTTCTATGCTTTTTATTTTTTAGATAAAAGTCGGAGAGCTTCAAAGTTTTATTCTTCATTGAAGGATGCAACAATGTTTTAAATTTAAAAAAATTAATAATGGAGGTAAAACACATATGAAATAGTAAAAAACGGGTGTAAAAAATTCCAAAAATTAAGGAAAATAAATATTTTCTCTGCTTTTTATTTTTTAGTAAAAAGTCGGAGAGCTTCAAAGTTTTATTCTTCATTGAAGGATGCAACAATGTTTTAAATTTAAAAAAATTAATAATGGAGGTAAAACACATATGAAATAGTAAAAAAACGGGTGTAAAAAATTCCAAAAATTAAGGAAAATAAATATTTTCTATGCTTTTTATTTTTTAGATAAAAGTCGGAGAGCTTCAAAGTTTTATTCTTCATTGAAGGATGCAACAATGTTTTAAATTTAAAAAAATTAATAATGGAGGTAAAACACATATGAAATAGTAAAAAACGGGTGTAAAAAATTCCAAAAATTAAGGAAAATAAATATTTTCTATGCTTTTTATTTTTTAGTAAAAAGTCGGAGAGCCTCTAAGTTTTATTCTTCATTGAAGGATGCAAACAATGTTTTAAATTTAAAAAAATTAATAATGGAGGTAAAACAAATATGAAATAGTAAAAAAGGGGTGTAAAAAATTCCAAAAATTAAGGAAAATAAATATTTTCTCTGCTTTTTATTTTTTAGTAAAAAGTCGGAGAGCCTCTAAGTTTTATTCTTCATTGAAGGATGCAAATAATGTTTTAAATTTAAAAAAATTAATGCTTGAGGTAAAACACATATGAAATAGTAAAAAACGGGTGTAAAAAATTCCAAAAATTAAGGAAAATAAATATTTTCTCTGCTTTTTATTTTTTAGTAAAAAGTCGGAGAGCTTCCAAGTTTTATTCTTCATTGAAGGATGCAAATAATGTTTTAAATTTAAAAAATTTAATGCTTGAGGTAAAACACATATGAAATAGTAAAAAACGGGTGTAAAAAATTCCAAAAATTAAGGAAAATAAATATTTTCTCTGCTTTTTATTTTTTAGTAAAAAGTCGGAGAGCTTCCAAGTTTTATTCTTCATTGAAGGATGCAAATAATGTTTTAAATTTAAAAAAATTAATGCTTGAGGTAAAACACATATGAAATAGTAAAAAACGGGTGTAAAAAATTCCAAAAATTAAGGAAAATAAATATTTTCTCTGCTTTTTATTTTTTAGTAAAAAGTCGGAGAGCTTCAAAGTTTTATTCTTCATTGAAGGATGCAACAATGTTTTAAATTTAAAAAAATTAATAATGGAGGTAAAACACATATGAAATAGTAAAAAACGGGTGTAAAAAATTCCAAAAATTAAGGAAAATAAATATTTTCTATGCTTTTTATTTTTTAGATAAAAGTCGGAGAGCTTCAAAGTTTTATTCTTCATTGAAGGATGCAACAATGTTTTTAAATTTAAAAAAATTAATAATGGAGGTAAAACACATATGAAATAGTAAAAAACGGTGTAAAAAATTCCAAAAATTAAGGAAAATAAATATTTTCTCTGCTTTTTATTTTTTAGTAAAAAGTCGGAGAGCTACAAAGTTTTATTCTCATTGAACGATGCAAACAATGTTTTAAATTTAAAAAAATTAATAATGTAGGTTTAGGACATTTGAAATAGTAAAAAACGGGTGTAAAAAATTCCAAAAATTATGGAAAATAAATATTTTCTATGCTTTTTATTTTTTAGTAAAAAGTCAGAGAGCTTCAAAGTTTTATTCTTCATTGAACGATGCAAACAATGTTTTAAATTTAAAAAAATTAATAATGTAGGTTTAGGACATTTGAAATAGTAAAAAACGGGTGTAAAAAATTCCAAAAATTAAGGAAAATAAATATTTTCTATGCTTTTTATTTTTTAGTAAAAAGTCGGCGAGCCTATAAGTTTTATTCACCAATTAAGGATGCACCAATGTTTTAAATTTAAAAAAACTTAATAATGGAGGTTAGGACATTTGAAATAGTAAAAAACGGGTGTAAAAAATATCCAAAAATTAAGGAAAATAAATATTTTCTCTGCTTTTTTTTTTTTAGTAAAAAGTCGGAGAGCCTCTAAGTTTTATTCACCAATTAAGGATGCAACAATGTTTTAAATTTAAAAAAATTAATAATGGAGGTTTAGGACATTTGAAATAGTAAAAAACGGGTGTAAGAAATTCCAAAAATTAAGGAAAATAAATATTTTCTCTGTTTTTTATTTTTTAGTAAAAAGTCGGAGAGCCTCTAAGTTATATTCACCAATGAAGGATGCAACAAAGTTTTAAATTTAAAAAAATTAATAATGGAGGTAAAACACATATGAAATAGTAAAAAACGGGTGTATAAAATTCCAAAAATTAAGGAAAATAAATATTTTCTCTGCTTTTTATTTTTAGTAAAAAGTTGGAAAGCCTCAAAGTTTTATTCACCAATGAAGGATGCAACAATGTTTTAAATTTAAAAAAATTAATAATGGAGGTAAAGGTCATATGAAATAGTAAAAAACGGGTTTAAAAAATTCCAAAAATTAAGGAAAATAAATATTTTCTATGCTTTTTATTTTTTAGTAAAAAGTCGGAGAGCCTCTAAGTTTTATTCACCAATTAAGGATGCAACAATGTTTTAAATTTAAAAAATTAATAATGGAGGTAAAGGTCATATGAAATAGTAAAAAACGGGTGTAAAAAATTCCAAAAATTA
Organism: Panagrolaimus kolymaensis; assembly: GCA_028622995.1. Classification (NCBI taxonomy): domain Eukaryota; kingdom Metazoa; phylum Nematoda; class Chromadorea; order Rhabditida; family Panagrolaimidae; genus Panagrolaimus; species Panagrolaimus kolymaensis. The sequence continues at coordinate 19,075 of JAJQJQ010000524.1, read as the reverse complement.
AAGAAAATAATTATTTCTCTGCTTTTTATTTTTTAGTAAAAAGTCGGAGAGCCTCTAAGTTTTATTCTTCATTGAAGGATGAAAAAATGTTTTAAATTTAAAAAAATTAATAATGGAGGTAAAAACACATATGAAATAGTAAAAAACGGGTGTAAAAAATTCCAAAAATTAAGGAAAATAAATATTTTCTATGCTTTTTATTTTTTAGTAAAAAGTCGGAGAGCTTCAAAGTTTTATTCTTCATTGAAGGATGCAACAATGTTTTAAATTTAAAAAAATTAATAATGGAGGTAAAACACATATGAAATAGTAAAAAACGGGTGTAAAAAATTCCAAAAATTAAGGAAAATAAATATTTTCTATGCTTTTTATTTTTTAGATAAAAGACGGAGAGCTTCAAAGTTTTATTCTTCATTGAAGGATGCAACAATGTTTTAATTTAAAAAAATTAATAATGGAGGTAAAACACATATGAAATAGTAAAAAACGGGTGTAAAAAATTCCAAAAATTAAGGAAAATAAATATTTTCTATGCTTTTTATTTTTTAGATAAAAGTCGGAGAGCTTCAAAGTTTTATTCTTCATTGAAGGATGCAACAATGTTTTAAATTTAAAAAAATTAATAATGGAGGTAAAACACATATGAAATAGTAAAAAACGGGTGTAAAAAATTCCAAAAATTAAGGAAAATAAATATTTTCTCTGCTTTTATTTTTTAGTAAAAAGTCGGAGAGCTTCAAAGTTTTATTCTTCATTGAAGGATGCAACAATGTTTTAAATTTAAAAAAATTAATAATGGAGGTAAAACACATATGAAATAGTAAAAAACGGGTGTAAAAAATTCCAAAAATTAAGGAAAATAAATATTTTCTATGCTTTTTATTTTTTAGATAAAAGTCGGAGAGCTTCAAAGTTTTATTCTTCATTGAAGGATGCAACAATGTTTTAAATTTAAAAAAATTAATAATGGAGGTAAAACACATATGAAATAGTAAAAAACGGGTGTAAAAAATTCCAAAAATTAAGGAAAATAAATATTTTCTATGCTTTTTATTTTTTAGTAAAAAGTCGGAGAGCCTCTAAGTTTTATTCTTCATTGAAGGATGCAAACAATGTTTTAAATTTAAAAAAATTAATAATGGAGGTAAAACAAATATGAAATAGTAAAAAAGGGGTGTAAAAAATTCCAAAAATTAAGGAAAATAAATATTTTCTCTGCTTTTTATTTTTTAGTAAAAAGTCGGAGAGCCTCTAAGTTTTATTCTTCATTGAAGGATGCAAATAATGTTTTAAATTTAAAAAAATTAATGCTTGAGGTAAAACACATATGAAATAGTAAAAAACGGGTGTAAAAAATTCCAAAAATTAAGGAAAATAAATATTTTCTCTGCTTTTTATTTTTAGTAAAAAGTCGGAGAGCTTCCAAGTTTTATTCTTCATTGAAGGATGCAAATAATGTTTTAAATTTAAAAAATTTAATGCTTGAGGTAAAACACATATGAAATAGTAAATAACGGGTGTAAAAAATTCCAAAAATTAAGGAAAATAAATATTTTCTCTGCTTTTTATTTTTTAGTAAAAAGTCGGAGAGCTTCCAAGTTTTATTCTTCATTGAAGGATGCAAATAATGTTTTAAATTTAAAAAAATTAATGCTTGAGGTAAAACACATATGAAATAGTAAAAAACGGGTGTAAAAAATTCCAAAAATTAAGGAAAATAAATATTTTCTCTGCTTTTTATTTTTTAGTAAAAAGTCGGAGAGCTTCAAAGTTTTATTCTTCATTGAAGGATGCAACAATGTTTTAAATTTAAAAAAATTAATAATGGAGGTAAAACACATATGAAATAGTAAAAAACGGTGTAAAAAATTCCAAAAATTAAGGAAAATAAATATTTTCTATGCTTTTTATTTTTTAGATAAAAGTCGGAGAGCTTCAAAGTTTTATTCTTCATTGAAGGATGCAACAATGTTTTAAATTTAAAAAATTAATAATGGAGGTAAAACACATATGAAATAGTAAAAAACGGGTGTAAAAAATTCCAAAAATTAAGGAAAATAAATATTTTCTCTGCTTTTTATTTTTTAGTAAAAAGTCGGAGAGCTACAAAGTTTTATTCTTCATTGAACGATGCAAACAATGTTTTAAATTTAAAAAAATTAATAATGTAGGTTTAGGACATTTGAAATAGTAAAAAACGGGTGTAAAAAATTCCAAAAATTATGGAAAATAAATATTTTCTATGCTTTTTATTTTTTAGTAAAAAGTCAGAGAGCTTCAAAGTTTTATTCTTCATTGAACGATGCAAACAATGTTTTAAATTTAAAAAAATTAATAATGTAGGTTTAGGACATTTGAAATAGTAAAAAACGGGTGTAAAAAATTCCAAAAATTAAGGAAAATAAATATTTTCTATGCTTTTTATTTTTTAGTAAAAAGTCGGAGAGCCTCTAAGTTTTATTCACCAATTAAGGATGCAACAATGTTTTAAATTTAAAAAAATTAATAATGGAGGTTTAGGACATTTGAAATAGTAAAAAACGGTGTAAGAAATTCCAAAAATTAAGGAAAATAAATATTTTCTCTGTTTTTTATTTTTTAGTAAAAAGTTGGAAAGCCTCAAAGTTTTATTCACCAATGAAGGATGCAACAATGTTTTAAATTTAAAAAAATTAATAATGGAGGTAAAGGTCATATGAAATAGTAAAAAACGGGTTTAAAAAATTCCAAAAATTAAGGAAAATAAATATTTTCTATGCTTTTTATTTTTTAGTAAAAAGTCGGAGAGCCTCTAAGTTTTATTCACCAATTAAGGATGCAACAATGTTTTAAATTTAAAAAAATTAATAATGGAGGTAAAGGTCATATGAAATAGTAAAAAAACGGGTGTAAAAAATTCCAAAAATTAAAGAAAATAATTATTTTCTCTGCTTTTTATTTTTTAGTAAAAAGTCGGAGAGCCTCTAAGTTTTATTCTTCATTGAAGGATGAAAAAATGTTTTAAATTTAAAAAAATTTATAATGGAGGTAAAGGTCATATGAAATAGTAAAAAACGGGTGTAAAAAATTCCAAAAATTAAGGAAAATAAATATTTTCTCTGCTTTTTATTTTTTAGTAAAAAGTCGGAAAGCCTCTAAGTTATATTCACCAATGAAGGATGCAACAATGTTTTAAATTTAAAAAAATTAATAATGGAGGTAAAACACATATGAAATAGTAAAAAAACGGGTGTAAAAAATTCCAAAAATTAAGGAAAATATATATTTTCTCTGCTTTTTATTTTTTAGTAAAAAGTCGGAAAGCCTCTAAGTTATATTCCCCAATGAAGGATGCAACAATGTTTTAAATTTAAAAAAATTAATAATGGAGGTAAAACACATATGAAATAGTAAAAAACGGGTGTAAAAAATTCCAAAAATTAAGGAAAATAAATATTTTCTATGCTTTTTATTTTTTAGATAAAAGTCGGAGAGCTTCAAAGTTTTATTCTTCATTGAAGGATGCAACAATGTTTTAAATTTAAAAAAATTAATAATGGAGGTAAAACACATATGAAATAGTAAAAAACGGGTGTAAAAAATTCCAAAAATTAAGGAAAATAAATATTTTCTATGCTTTTTATTTTTTAGATAAAAGTCGGAGAGCTTCAAAGTTTTATTCTTCATTGAAGGATGCAACAATGTTTTAAATTTAAAAAAATTAATAATGGAGGTAAAACACATATGAAATAGTAAAAAACGGGTGTAAAAAATTCCAAAAATTAAGGAAAATAAATATTTTCTATGCTTTTTATTTTTTAGATAAAAGTCGGAGAGCTTCAAAGTTTTATTCTTCATTGAAGGATGCAACAATGTTTTAAATTTAAAAAAATTAATAATGGAGGTAAAACACATATGAAATAGTAAAAAACGGGGTGTAAAAAATTCCAAAAATTAAGGAAAATAAATATTTTCTCTGCTTTTTATTTTTTAGTAAAAAGTCTGAGAGCCTCTAAGTTATATTCACCAATGAAGGATGCAACAATGTTTTAAATTTAAAAAAATTAATAATGGAGGTAAAACACATATGAAATAGTAAAAAACGGGTGTAAAAAATCCAAAAATTAAGGAAAATAAATATTTTCTATGCTTTTTATTTTTTAGTAAAAAGTCGGAGAGCTTCAAAGTTTTATTCTTCATTGAAGGATGCAACAATGTTTTAAATTTAAAAAAATTAATAATGGAGGTAAAACACATATGAAATAGTAAAAAACGGGTGTAAAAAATTCCAAAAATTAAGGAAAATAAATATTTTCTCTGCTTTTTATTTTTTAGTAAAAAGTCGGAAAGCCTCTAAGTTATATTCACCAATGAAGGATGCAACAATGTTTTAAATTTAAAAAAATTAATAATGGAGGTAAAACACATATGAAATAGTAAAAAACGGGTGTAAAAAATTCCAAAAATTAAGGAAAATAAATATTTTCTCTGCTTTTTATTTTTTAGTAAAAAGTCGGAAAGCCTCTAAGTTATATTCACCAATGAAGGATGCAACAATGTTTTAAATTTAAAAAAATTAATAATGGAGGTAAAACACATATGAAATAGTAAAAAACGGGTGTAAAAAATTCCAAAATTAAGGAAAATAAATATTTTCTATGCTTTTTATTTTTTAGATAAAAGTCGGAGAGCTTCAAAGTTTTATTCTTCATTGAAGGATGCAACAATGTTTTAAATTTAAAAAAATTAATAATGGAGGTAAAACACATATGAAATAGTAAAAAACGGGTGTAAAAAATTCCAAAAATTAAGGAAAATAAATATTTTCTATGCTTTTTATTTTTTAGATAAAAGTCGGAGAGCTTCAAAGTTTTATTCTTCATTGAAGGATGCAACAATGTTTTAAATTTAAAAAAATTAATAATGGAGGTAAAACACATATGAAATAGTAAAAAACGGGTGTAAAATATTCCAAAATTAAGGAAAATAAATATTTTCTCTGCTTTTTATTTTTTAGTAAAAAGTCTGAGAGCCTCTAAGTTATATTCACCAATGAAGGATGCAACAATGTTTTAAATTTAAAAAAATTAATAATGGAGGTAAAACACATATGAAATAGTAAAAAACGGGTGTAAAAAATTCCAAAAAATAAGGAAAATAAATATTTTCTATGCTTTTTATTTTTTAGTAAAAAGTCGGAGAGCTTCAAAGTTTTATTCTTCATTGAAGAATGACACAATGTTTTAAATTTAAAAAAATTAATAATGGAGGTTTAGGACATTTGAAATAGTAAAAAAACGGGTGTAAAAACCTCCAAAAATTAAGGAAAATAAATATTTTCTCTGCTTTTTATTTTTTAGTAAAAAGTCGGAGAGCCTCCAAGTTATATTCACCAATGAAGGATGCAACAATGTTTTAAATTTAAAAAAATTAATAATGGAGGTTTAGGACATATGAAATAGTAAAAAACGGGTGTAAAAACCTCCAAAAATTAAGGAAAATAAATATTTTCTCTGCTTTTTATTTTTTAGTAAAAAGTCTGAGAGCCTCTAAGTTATATTCACCAATGAAGGATGCAACAATGTTTTAAATTTAAAAAAATTAATAATGGAGGTAAAACACATATGAAATAGTAAAAAACGGGTGTAAAATATTCCAAAAATTAAGGAAAATAAATATTTTCTCTGCTTTTTATTTTTTAGTAAAAAGTCTGAGAGCCTCTAAGTTATATTCACCAATGAAGGATGCAACAATGTTTTAAATTTAAAAAAATTAATAATGGAGGTAAAACACATATGAAATAGTAAAAAACGGGTGTAAAAAATTCCAAAAATTAAGGAAAATAAATATTTTCTATGCTTTTTATTTTTTAGTAAAAAGTCGGAGAGCCTCTAAGTTTTATTCTTCATTGAAGGATGCAAACAATGTTTTAAATTTAAAAAAATTAATAATGGAGGTAAAACAAATATGAAATAGTAAAAAAGGGGTGTAAAAAATTCCAAAAATTAAGGAAAATAAATATTTTCTCTGCTTTTTATTTTTTAGTAAAAAGTCGGAGAGCTTCAAAGTTTTATTCTTCATTGAAGAATGACACAATGTTTTAAATTTAAAAAAATTAATAATGGAGGTTTAGGACATTTGAAATAGTAAAAAACGGGTGTAAAAACCTCCAAAAATTAAGGAAAATAAATATTTTCTCTGCTTTTTATTTTTTAGTAAAAAGTCGGAGAGCCTCTAAGTTATATTCACCAATGAAGGATGCAACAATGTTTTAAATTTAAAAAAATTAATAATGGAGGTTTAGGACATATGAAATAGTAAAAAACGGGTGTAAAAAATTCCAAAAATTAAGGAAAATAAATATTTTCTATGCTTTTTATTTTTTAGTAAAAAGTCGGAGAGCCTCTAAGTTTTATTCTTCATTGAAGGATGCAAACAATGTTTTAAATTTAAAAAAATTAATAATGGAGGTAAAACAAATATGAAATAGTAAAAAAGGGGTGTAAAAAATTCCAAAAATTAAGGAAAATAAATATTTTCTCTGCTTTTTATTTTTTAGTAAAAAGTCGGAGAGCCTCTAAGTTTTATTCTTCATTGAAGGATGCAAATAATGTTTTAAATTTAAAAAAATTAATGCTTGAGGTAAAACACATATGAAATAGTAAAAAACGGGTGTAAAAAATTCCAAAAATTAAGGAAAATAAATATTTTCTCTGCTTTTTATTTTTTAGTAAAAAGTCGGAGAGCTTCCAAGTTTTATTCTTCATTGAAGGATGCAAATAATGTTTTAAATTTAAAAAAATTAATGCTTGAGGTAAAACACATATGAAATAGTAAAAAACGGGTGTAAAAAATTCCAAAAATTAAGGAAAATAAATATTTTCTCTGCTTTTTATTTTTTAGTAAAAAGTCGGAGAGCTTCCAAGTTTTATTCTTCATTGAAGGATGCAAATAATGTTTTAAATTTAAAAAAATTAATAATGGAGGTAAAACAAATATGAAATAGTAAAAAAGGGGTGTAAAAAATTCCAAAAATTAAGGAAAATAAATATTTTCTCTGCTTTTTATTTTTTAGTAAAAAGTCGGAGAGCCTCTAAGTTTTATTCTTCATTGAAGGATGCAAATAATGTTTTAAATTTAAAAAAATTAATAATGGAGGTAAAACAAATATGAAATAGTAAAAAAGGGTGTAAAAAATTCCAAAAATTAAGGAAAATAAATATTTTCTCTGCTTTTTATTTTTTAGTAAAAAGTCGGAGAGCCTCTAAGTTTTATTCTTCATTGAAGGATGCAAATAATGTTTTAAATTTAAAAAAATTAATGCTTGAGGTAAAACACATATGAAATAGTAAAAAACGGGTGTAAAAAATTCCAAAAATTAAGGAAAATAAATATTTTCTCTGCTTTTTATTTTTTAGTAAAAAGTCGGAGAGCTTCCAAGTTTTATTCTTCATTGAAGGATGCAAATAATGTTTTAAATTTAAAAAAATTAATGCTTGAGGTAAAACACATATGAAATAGTAAAAAACGGGTGTAAAAAATTCCAAAAATTAAGGAAAATAAATATTTTCTCTGCTTTTTATTTTTTAGTAAAAAGTCGGAGAGCTTCCAAGTTTTATTCTTCATTGAAGGAAGTCAAATAATGTTTTAAATTTAAAAAAATTAATGCTTGAGGTAAAACACATATGAAATAGTAAAAAACGGGTGTAAAAAATTCCAAAAATTAAGGAAAATAAATATTTTCTCTGCTTTTTATTTTTTAGTAAAAAGTCGGAGAGCTTCAAAGTTTTATTCTTCATTGAAGGATGCAACAATGTTTTAAATTTAAAAAAATTAATAATGGAGGTAAAACACATATGAAATAGTAAAAAACGGGTGTAAAAAATTCCAAAAATTAAGGAAAATAAATATTTTCTATGCTTTTTATTTTTTAGATAAAAGTCGGAGAGCTTCAAAGTTTTATTCTTCATTGAAGGATGCAACAATGTTTTAAATTTAAAAAAATTAATAATGGAGGTAAAACACATATGAAATAGTAAAAAACGGGTGTAAAAAATTCCAAAAATTAAGGAAAATAAATATTTTCTATGCTTTTTATTTTTTAGATAAAAGTCGGAGAGCTTCAAAGTTTTATTCTTCATTGAAGGATGCAACAATGTTTTAAATTTAAAAAAATTAATAATGGAGGTAAAACACATATGAAATAGTAAAAAACGGGTGTAAAAAATTCCAAAAATTAAGGAAAATAAATATTTTCTCTGCTTTTTATTTTTTAGTAAAAAGTCGGAGAGCTTCAAAGTTTTATTCTTCATTGAAGGATGCAACAATGTTTTAAATTTAAAAAAATTAATAATGGAGGTAAAACACATATGAAATAGTAAAAAACGGGTGTAAAAAATTCCAAAAATTAAGGAAAATAAATATTTTCTATGCTTTTTATTTTTTAGATAAAAGTCGGAGAGCTTCAAAGTTTTATTCTTCATTGAAGGATGCAACAATGTTTTAAATTTAAAAAAATTAATAATGGAGGTAAAACACATATGAAATAGGAAAAAACGGGTGTAAAAAATTCCAAAAATTAAGGAAAATAAATATTTTCTATGCTTTTTATTTTTTAGATAAAAGTCGGAGAGCTTCAAAGTTTTATTCTTCATTGAAGGATGCAACAATGTTTTAAATTTAAAAAAATTAATAATGGAGGTAAAACACATATGAAATAGTAAAAAACGGGTGTAAAAAATTCCAAAAATTAAGGAAAATAAATATTTTCTCTGCTTTTTATTTTTTAGTAAAAAGTCTGAGAGCCTCTAAGTTATATTCACCAATGAAGGATGCAACTATGTTTTAAATTTAAAAAAATTAATAATGGAGGTAAAACACATATGAAATAGTAAAAAACGGGTGTAAAAAATTCCAAAAATTAAGGAAAATAAATATTTTCTATGCTTTTTATTTTTTAGATAAAAGTCGGAGAGCTTCAAAGTTTTATTCTTCATTGAAGGATGCAACAATGTTTTAAATTTAAAAAAATTAATAATGGAGGTAAAACACATATGAAATAGTAAAAAACGGGTGTAAAAAATTCCAAAAATTAAGGAAAATAAATATTTTCTCTGCTTTTTATTTTTTAGTAAAAAGTCGGAGAGCCTCTAAGTTATATTCACCAATGAAGGATGCAACAATGTTTTAAATTTAAAAAAATTAATAATGGAGGTAAAACACATATGAAATAGTAAAAAACGGGTGTAAAAAATTCCAAAAATTAAGGAAAATAAATATTTTCTATGCTTTTTATTTTTTAGTAAAAAGTCGGAGAGCTTCAAAGTTTTATTCTTCATTGAAGAATGACACAATGTTTTAAATTTAAAAAAATTAATAATGGAGGTTTAGGACATTTGAAATAGTAAAAAACGGGTGTAAAAACCTCCAAAAATTAAGGAAAATAAATATTTTCTCTGCTTTTTATTTTTTAGTAAAAAGACGGAGAGCCTCTAAGTTATATTCACCAATGAAGTATGCAACAATGTTTTAAATTTAAAAAAATTAATAATGGAGGTTTAGGACATATGAAATAGTAAAAAACGGGTGTAAAAAATTCCAAAAATTAAGGAAAATAAATATTTTCTATGCTTTTTATTTTTTAGTAAAAAGTCGGAGAGCCTCTAAGTTTTATTCTTCATTGAAGGATGCAAACAATGTTTTAAATTTGAAAAAATTAATGCTTGAGGTAAAACACATATGAAATAGTAAAAAACGGGTGTAAAAAATTCCAAAAATTAAGGAAAATAAATATTTTCTCTGCTTTTTATTTTTTAGTAAAAAGTCGGAGAGCTTCCAAGTTTTATTCTTCATTGAAGGATGCAAATAATGTTTTAAATTTAAAAAAATTAATGCTTGAGGTAAAACACATATGAAATAGTAAAAAACGGGTGTAAAAAATTCCAAAAATTAAGGAAAATAAATATTTTCTCTGCTTTTTATTTTTTAGTAAAAAGTCGGAAAGCCTCTAAGTTATATTCAGCAATGAAGGATGCAACAATGTTTTAAATTTAAAAAAATTAATAATGGAGGTAAAACACATATGAAATAGTAAAAAACGGGTGTAAAAAATTCCAAAAATTAAGGAAAATAAATACTTTCTTGGCTTTTTATTTTTTAGTAAAAAGTCGGAGAGCTTCAAAGTTTTATTCTTCATTGAAGGATGCAACAATGTTTTAAATTTAAAAAAATTAATAATGGAGGTTTAGGACATTTGAAATAGTAAAAAACGGGTGTAAAAAATTCCAAAAGTTAAGGAAAATAAATATTTTCTCTGCTTTTTATTTTTTAGTAAAATGTCGGAGAGCTTCAAAGTTTTATTCTTCATTGAAGGATGCAACAATGTTTTAAATTTAAAAAAATTAATGCTTGAGGTAAAACACATATGAAATAGTAAAAAACGGGTGTAAAAAATTATAAAAATTAAGGAAAATAAATATTTTCTCTGCTTTTTATTTTTTAGTAAAAAGTCGGAGAGCTTCTAAGTTTTATTCTTCATTGAAGGATGCAACAATGTTTTAAATTTAAAAAAATTAATACTTGAGGTAAAACACATATGAAATAGTAAAAAACGGGTGTAAAAAATTCCAAAAATTAAGGAAAATAAATATTTTCTCTGCTTTTTATTTTTTAGTAAAAAGTCGGAGAGCTTCAAAGTTTTATTCTTCATTGAAGGATGCAACAATGTTTTAAATTTAAAAAAATTAATAATGGAGGTAAAACACATATGAAATAGTAAAAAACGGGTGTAAAAAATTCCAAAAATTAAGGAAAATAAATATTTTCTCTGCTTTTTATTTTTTAGTAAAAAGTCGGAGAGCTTCAAAGTTTTATTCTTCATTGAAGGATGCAACAATGTTTTAAATTAAAAAAAATTAATAATGGAGGTAAAACACATATGAAATAGTAAAAAACGGGTGTAAAAAATTCCTAAAATTAAGGAAAATAAATATTTTCTCTGCTTTTTATTTTTTAGTAAAAAGTCCGAGATCTTCAAAGTTTTATTCTTCATTGAAGGATGCAAATAATGTTTTAAATTTAAAAAAATTAATGCTTGAGGTAAAACACATATGAAATAGTAAAAAACGGGTGTAAAAAATTCCAAAAATTAAGGAAAATAAATATTTTCTCTGCTTTTTATTTTTTAGTAAAAAGTCGGAAAGCCTCTAAGTTATATTCAGCAATGAAGGATGCAACAATGTTTTAAATTTAAAAAAATTAATAATGGAGGTAAAACACATATGAAATAGTAAAAAACGGGTGTAAAAAATTCCAAAAATTAAGGAAAATAAATACTTTCTTGGCTTTTTATTTTTTAGTAAAAAGTCGGAGAGCTTCAAAGTTTTATTCTTCATTGAAGGATGCAACAATGTTTTAAATTTAAAAAAATTAATAATGGAGGTTTAGGACATTTGAAATAGTAAAAAACGGGTGTAAAAAATTCCAAAAGTTAAGGAAAATAAATATTTTCTCTGCTTTTTATTTTTTAGTAAAATGTCGGAGAGCTTCAAAGTTTTATTCTTCATTGAAGGATGCAACAATGTTTTAAATTTAAAAAAATTAATGCTTGAGGTAAAACACATATGAAATAGTAAAAAACGGGTGTAAAAAATTATAAAAATTAAGGAAAATAAATATTTTCTCTGCTTTTTATTTTTTAGTAAAAAGTCGGAGAGCTTCTAAGTTTTATTCTTCATTGAAGGATGCAACAATGTTTTAAATTTAAAAAAATTAATACTTGAGGTAAAACACATATGAAATAGTAAAAAAACGGGTGTAAAAAATTCCAAAAATTAAGGAAAATAAATATTTTCTCTGCTTTTTATTTTTTAGTAAAAAGTCGGAGAGCTTCAAAGTTTTATTCTTCATTGAAGGATGCAACAATGTTTTAAATTTAAAAAAATTAATAATGGAGGTAAAACACATATGAAATAGTAAAAAACGGGTGTAAAAAATTCCAAAAATTAAGGAAAATAAATATTTTCTCTGCTTTTTATTTTTTAGTAAAAAGTCGGAGAGCTTCAAAGTTTTATTCTTCATTGAAGGATGCAACAATGTTTTAAATTAAAAAAAATTAATAATGGAGGTAAAACACATATGAAATAGTAAAAAACGGGTGTAAAAAATTCCTAAAATTAAGGAAAATAAATATTTTCTCTGCTTTTTATTTTTTAGTAAAAAGTCCGAGATCTTCAAAGTTTTATTCTTCATTGAAGGATGCAACAATGTTTTAAATTTAAAAAAATTAATAATGGAGGTAAAACACATATGAAATAGTAAAAAACGGGTGTAAAAAATTCCAAAAATTAAGGAAAATAAATATTTTCTCTGCTTTTTATTTTTTAGTAAAAAGTCGGAAAGCCTCTAAGTTATATTCAGCAATGAAGGATGCAACAATGTTTTAAATTTAAAAAAATTAATAATGGAGGTAAAACACATATGAAATAGTAAAAAACGGGTGTAAAAAATTCCAAAAATTAAGGAAAATAAATATTTTCTCTGCTTTTTATTTTTTAGTAAAAAGTCGGAGATCTTCAAAGTTTTATTCTTCATTGAAGGATGCAACAATGTTTTAAATTTAAAAAAATTAATAATGAAGGTAAAACACATATGAAATAGTAAAAAACGGGTGTAAAAAATTCCAAAAATTAAGGAAAATAAATATTTTCTCTGCTTTTTATTTTTTAGTAAAAAGTCGGAAAGCCTCTAAGTTATATTCAGCAATGAAGGATGCAACAATGTTTTAAATTTAAAAAATTAATAATGGAGGTAAAACACATATGAAATAGTAAAAAACGGGTGTAAAAAATTCCAAAAATTAAGGAAAATAAATATTTTCTCTGCTTTTTATTTTTTAGTAAAAAGTCGGAGAGCTTCCAAGTTTTATTCTTCATTGAAGGATGCAAATAATGTTTTAAATTTAAAAAAATTAATGCTTGAGGTAAAACACATATGAAATAGTAAAAAACGGGTGTAAAAAATTCCAAAAATTAAGGAAAATAAATATTTTCTCTGCTTTTTATTTTTTAGTAAAAAGTCGGAAAGCCTCTAAGTTATATTCAGCAATGAAGGATGCAACAATGTTTTAAATTAAAAAAATTAATAATGGAGGTAAAACACATATGAAATAGTAAAAAACGGGTGTAAAAAATTCCAAAAATTAAGGAAAATAAATATTTTCTTGGCTTTTTATTTTTTAGTAAAAAGTCGGAGAGCTTCAAAGTTTTATTCTTCATTGAAGGATGCAACAATGTTTTAAATTTAAAAAAATTAATAATGGAGGTTTAGGACATTTGAAATAGTAAAAAACGGGTGTAAAAAATTCCAAAAGTTAAGGAAAATAAATATTTTCTCTGCTTTTTATTTTTTAGTAAAATGTCGGAGAGCTTCAAAGTTTTATTCTTCATTGAAGGATGCAACAATGTTTTAAATTTAAAAAAATTAATGCTTGAGGTAAAACACATATGAAATAGTAAAAAACGGGTGTAAAAAATTATAAAAATTAAGGAAAAATAAATATTTTCTCTGCTTTTTATTTTTTAGTAAAAAGTCGGAGAGCTTCTAAGTTTTATTCTTCATTGAAGGATGCAACAATGTTTTAAATTTAAAAAATTAATACTTGAGGTAAAACACATATGAAATAGTAAAAAACGGGTGTAAAAAATTCCAAAAATTAAGGAAAATAAATATTTTCTCTGCTTTTTATTTTTTAGTAAAAAGTCGGAGAGCTTCAAAGTTTTATTCTTCATTGAAGGATGCAACAATGTTTTAAATTTAAAAAAATTAATAATGGAGGTAAAACACATATGAAATAGTAAAAAACGGGTGTAAAAAATTCCAAAAATTAAGGAAAATAAATATTTTCTCTGCTTTTTATTTTTTAGTAAAAAGTCGGAGAGCTTCAAAGTTTTATTCTTCATTGAAGGATGCAACAATGTTTTAAATTAAAAAAAATAATAATGGAGGTAAAACACATATGAAATAGTAAAAAACGGGTGTAAAAAATTCCTAAAATTAAGGAAAATAAATATTTTCTCTGCTTTTTATTTTTTAGTAAAAAGTCCGAGATCTTCAAAGTTTTATTCTTCATTGAAGGATGCAACAATGTTTTAAATTTAAAAAAATAATAATGGAGGTAAAACACATATGAAATAGTAAAAAACGGGTGTAAAAAATTCCAAAAATTAAGGAAAATAAATATTTTCTCTGCTTTTTATTTTTTAGTAAAAAGTCGGAAAGCCTCTAAGTTATATTCAGCAATGAAGGATGCAACAATGTTTTAAATTTAAAAAAATTAATAATGGAGGTAAAACACATATGAAATAGTAAAAAACGGGTGTAAAAAATTCCAAAAATTAAGGAAAATAAATATTTTCTCTGCTTTTTATTTTTTAGTAAAAAGTCGGAGATCTTCAAAGTTTTATTCTTCATTGAAGGATGCAACAATGTTTTAAATTTAAAAAAATTAATAATGAAGGTAAAACACATATGAAATAGTAAAAAACGGGTGTAAAAAATTCCAAAAATTAAGGAAAATAAATATTTTCTCTGCTTTTTATTTTTTAGTAAAAAGTCGGAAAGCCTCTAAGTTATATTCAGCAATGAAGGATGCAACAATGTTTTAAATTTAAAAAAATTAATAATGGAGGTAAAACACATATGAAATAGTAAAAAACGGGTGTAAAAAATTCCAAAAATTAAGGAAAATAAATATTTTCTATGCTTTTTATTTTTTAGTAAAAAGTCTGAGAGCTTCAAAGTTTTATTCTTCATTGAAGGATGCAACAATGTTTTAAATTTAAAAAATTAATAATGGAGGTTTAGGACATTCACGGAAAAAAAATGGTCCAAAACGAGTATCACCAGCAACGTTAGTAGTAATGACATGTTCCAAATTTTGTCATTAATTAATGACATGAAAAAAAAGTAATGTCATGACAAGCGAAGTGATGACATGACACAAAAAGTAATGTCATGACAAGCGAAGTAATGACATGACAAGAATTTAATGACATGACAAAAAAAGTAATGACAAGAGTTGTAATGACCAAAAAATTAATGACATGACAAAAAAGGTAATGACAAAAATTTTAATGACCAAAAAAGTAATGACAGAGATTCAATTTGGTGTAAATTCGATTTGGTGTCAATATTTCGATTCTGTAATTTTTTTGCTTGGCCGTTTTAAAATTTGAAAAATGCAAATTTTTCAAAATTTAACAAAGTGTTATTTTTCTTCCGCTTTCCGTTTGTTTGTTTTGATTTGCCCATGAAAATTTTGAAAAAGACACAATTTGGAAATTTTTATAAAAAATATTTATTACGTCAATACAAAAAACAAGTCAATAAACAAAAAACAAGTCAATAAACAATACAATAGAAACAAAGAGGCTATTCATCTTCAACTTCATAACGGAATGCGATTGAATAATTCTTTGCTTTCCGATTACCATTGTAGACAACATAAGCCAGCAATGGCATTGTATCACGATGAAGAGCTGGATTGTGACGGATGAGTGGACCACGAGTGAATCTCATTTCATTGACGAAGAAGTCATCGATTTTGTCATCAACATGTTGATCATGTAGAAGAGTGATGTTAGCTCCAATAGCTGTTGCAGGTTCCAAGTACTAAAAAAATCAATGTAAATAAAGGATAAAAATATTAAAAATTAGACTTACACGAAAAACGTCATTGAAGTATTTCAAGTCACAAGTTCTTTCAAAGCAAAGGAATACACGCTTGAGCTTTTGTGAGCGGAATCGTTTGGCAAAGTTCGAGAGGTTGATCAACAAAGTACGGTTGTCAGTAAGTCGACAGTCGAATCTAAAAACCGAAAGTTGTAATGATTTTATATTTGTATATTAAACGTACTCAAAGTTTTCCAAGTCACAAAGATAGGTTCCTTTTCCGTCCAAGAAGTTTTCAAGTCTTCCACCAATATGAAGAGTGAAGTCGATGCATTGGAATGATTTCATCTTTGCAGGTAAGCTTTGAACAAATAGAACGAGAGTACGGCTGCACCAGTTGCCACTAAAGCTTACCTAAAAAACCAAAAAATGAACTAATGGATAAAAATTATATTATACTTACGCTTTTACCTTCTTCCCAGAAATTTTGCAAGCTTGAAAACGAAGTCTTCAAGTAATCACGTTCCATTTCGCCTTCAGCATAATTTGATTTGATCATGACATGCTTTGATGGACGTCATAAAGACAACATATGATTCAAGTCATGTGGCATAATTCCAGCACATTCAAGATGTTCAAAGTCAAATTTGATATTTCTCGGCTGGAGAAAGATCTTCTTCACCAATGGCTTTCCATTAATCAGAACACGATGTCAATAAAGGAAGTCGTTTGAAATTTGGCAATAGAGCTTCTTTACAGGACGTTCCTGAACCTAAAAAATAACTTGTAATTGTAAAAAATCAACGCAAAATTACATACCACGTCAACAACGTCTTCTTTTTTTGTTTCTTCCAAAGGCAAGGAAGATTTGGATGCAGCTTCGGCGAGTTGTTTTTCTTCGTCTTCATGAGTCCATACAGTTTTTTTCATACCAGCCGTCACTAGGAAGTTTTGCAGTAGGAACATCTGATGAATTCAAGTCGATTACAGGAGCTTCCTTTACTTCTTCTTCTTTTGCAGTGTTTGATTCAGCTTCCTTTTTACCGTTTTGGTTATCTTCAAACGTCGAAGTAGTAGCTTGCGTAGTATTTGGAGCAGTTTGGTTAGCTTCCAATGTCGATGTTCCTTCTAGATTAGCTTGAGGATTAAGAGGATCCAACGGCAAAGAAAGAGCTTGTTGTGCAAAACCAGTACCATGATGAGGTTCCAACGTTGAAGAAGCAGCTTGTTGATCACCAGAAGGAACAGGAGCTTGGGGTTGAGGAGGATAATATGTGCCATATGGAACCTAAAAATAACAAAAATTATTGAGATATTTTATCAAATAAATAACATACATAAGCAAAGTCGTTCCAACAATACAAGTTTCCATATTGATCATAATATCCGGTTGCTGGTGAAGTCATTTGTTGATTGCTTTGAGGAGCCATCGAAGTCAAAGGATATGATGGAATTGATTGTTGAGCAACATACCTCTCAATAATCAAGGACTTACTCACAAAAAATCTGCTTCAAATAAAAGGCAGCAAAAAAAATATTCTAAGTTTCAAAAGAAGGCAGCAAAAAAGAGAAGGAACAAAAAAGTTGGCAAATGAATGAAGAATGAAAGGAAACGCTTCTGCAGCGTGCGAAAAAATTTGCGAAATGTTTCGTGAAAGAAGCTTGGGAACGCTGAAGGCGAGTTTTTTACTCGCACTTTTTTCTTCTTCATTCATTTGCCAACTTTTTTGTTCCTTCTCTTTTTTGCTGCCTTCTTTTGAAACTTAGAATATTTTTTTGCTGCCTTTTATTTGAAGCAGATTTTTGTGAGTAAGTCCTTGATTATTGAGAGGTTTGTTGCATGTTTTGTTTTTTTTTCTATCCTATTATTAATTACTTACTAACTTTTTATGGTTCTTTAGCATCTTCGCCTATTACTACTACTGCGCATGTTTTCCGTTCTCCTGATTTGACTTCACCTTTTCCTGACTTGGTTTGGCCATTTGTAAGTAATCCACCTTTTTTAATTGCTCTTTTTGTTTAAATTTTCAGAGTCTTACCTTCTTTTTTTCCTGCTTCATCATTCGCTATATCGAATCAGAAGTAACACTAGCATCATCAACTTTCGACGTAATATAATTTGCTCCTTTTTTTCTTCAATTTCTTATCAACTTCGGAAGTTTCTCAAGCAGTTGCAAATCATAAAGGTAAGATTTATTAGTCATTTTTGTCATGAAAGTTAGTTTTCAGGATATTCTTCGTCTTCGTTTGTAAAAACCTTTTAACCTTGCTATTTCATGCACTTTAATAGTTAATCAAACTGCAGCATCATCGACTTTGGATGTTTCTCATACTGCTTGTCTTGCTTGAGTAGCTGCTTTATCGACGTTGGAACTTACTAGAACTGCTTCATAATCGTTTTTTGAAATTACTCGACGTTGTGCTTCATGGGCTTATAAATAACTCATACTGTTTCTTCATGGACTTTTGACATACTCAAACGGCTGCTTCACGATATTGGAAGTATCACAATGTGCTTGTCTTGCTCACGTATGTGCTTCATGGACTTAGGAACATACTCGAACTGCTACTTCATGGACTTTTGAAGTTACTCAAACTGCTACTTCATGGACTATTAATTTTACTCAAAACGAAGAAACATAAATGTGGACTTGCAAAGCACTGCTCTTTGCATAAGCTTTATTTGGAAACGGTATGTTTTTCAATTGATTTTAACCTTATTAATCTCTTTCTTTAAGGACAACTTACATGTTGAAGGTCTTATGGAAAAGAAGAAAGGAATGGTTAAAGTACTTGGGCCATCTATCATGGGAACATATTATAATCATTCTCGACGTTACTTTATAGATGTTGATGACTTACATATTCCTGTACGTTTTATTCATTCGATATTTATAGTACTTTATATTTTTATAGCTCAATCAAACGACTTTTGCTGATGCTTTGCAAAGATTTTATGAAGTATCTCATGTTTTGAACTTGAAATGTGATAGTGGTGTTCAACTACTTATGGACTTCTTCGACGCTTTAACAACCCTAAACAAAAATCCAAAAGTGGGAATTAAAAAGCTTGTTCGAGATATTCAGCTGTATTCAAGTGACTTTCCTCTTCAAAATGGTAAGATTCTTAGTGATAATGAATTCACCTCGAAATTTTAATCGCACTTTTTCAGATGAGAATGAAGAAGTTGATGATGAGATTATCGATGATCGAACTGGAACACAAGTTAGTCAAGGTATGTACTATGTGTAGTACTTTAAAACAATAAACATTTTTAGACGTATCTTCTCAACGACCTCATGAAGAAACGCAATCCCAAAATGATGGAGCTTCATCTCAAATTCAACAACCATCGACTTCTCAAGCACTTCAACATGAAGAAACGCAAACAGAAAATGATGGACTTTCATCTCAACCTCAAGCAAC
>JAJQJQ010000523.1:0-22511 GCA_028622995.1 Panagrolaimus kolymaensis | reverse complement strand
CTTTAAAATATCAAATATTCACTTTTTTAGCCCACAAAGCGAAACAACATTGATCTTGTCCATATGGATTTAAGTTCATTGCAATCGGTTCAAGCTGCAGCAAAGGAATTCATTTCTAAAGGATGGCCATTGCATGTTTTAATTCTTAATGCTGGAATTTATAATAGCACAACCAAAACTACCATTGATGGATATGAAACAACTTTTGGTGTAAATCATTTGGGTCATTTTTATCTTACCTACTTACTTCTTGAAAAATTACGTGAAAATTCACCTAGTCGTATTATCGTTGTTTCTTCACATTCTCATGCTCATTCAAGAGTAATCTATTGTTGGATGATAGGGGAAATACGTTATTGATTTTAGATTAATCCACAATTACCTCTTGATGAAAAACTCAACAAACTCATTCCTGATCCAACAAATAAC
The DNA here is from genome assembly GCA_028622995.1 of Panagrolaimus kolymaensis. Classification (NCBI taxonomy): domain Eukaryota; kingdom Metazoa; phylum Nematoda; class Chromadorea; order Rhabditida; family Panagrolaimidae; genus Panagrolaimus; species Panagrolaimus kolymaensis. Next base: position 22,082 of record JAJQJQ010000523.1, on the reverse strand, counting down.
GAGTTTAGTTACAGCCTTTATGCATATTCCAAGCTCTGCAATGTCCTCTTTGCGTTTAAATTACATCGCGAAGAACATAAAAATGGTATCAATGTTTACGTCCTTCATCCAGGAACTATGATTGGAACAAGTATGAATCCTTTTAAACTCTATTGAAGGTAATTAATAATTAACGCCTTTGTATTTTTTAGGCCTTTCCCGAACTTATGGATTCCTTTCAAAAATTGGAAATATTCTTTCTAAACCATTTACTAAAACTCTTCAACAAGGTGCTGCTACAACTGTATACTGTGCAGTTTCACCCGATGTTGATAATGATTCAGGAAAATATTATGAAGTTGTTGGGATGATGAAAAAGCTCTACAAACTGCGCTTGCCCATGATGAAGCCCTTCAAGATGCATTATGAATCGTTCTGCGGAATTTATTCAAAAGTTTGAAGAATCACGTCCATCTTCATCTTAAGATTAGTATTTATTTCCTTATTTATTCAAATCAGGCTAAAATAACTATTTATTATTATTGACTTTTATTTATATTATATTTACGTTTTACTTTTGATGAAAGAAAGGTTTTAGTTTTTAAAAGAAAAAACTAAAACTTACTCAAAAGTTAACAAATTTTTTTATTGTTGCAAGGATTACTCACAAAATTTATTATTAATTAATTGAAAATTATTTATTTGACAAAATAATAAAAATTTATTTAATACAAAAAAGTGATAAGAAAAATTTAATAACGGCTTTTTATTGACCGCGTTTATACTGATCCATTTTTGATAAGTTCTTTAAGAGCCATAATATTTAAATTATTTGCATCCAAACTTGGACTATAATCATTTATAACAATATATGGTACTTCTATGACAGGATGGGAACGAACTGTAGAAGTTCGATGTGCTGCTTGTCGTTGAAGTTGTACTCCCCGCTCACTTGATAACACATTCTAAAAATGGAAAAGCAATAGATAATTAGAGTTTTTGGAGGGAAACTCACTTAATTTGATGATAATTATTTCGAATAAATCCAGAGCAATGATGCATTGCTTGATCAACGTGAGATGAAGATAAGGCTCGTTCGAAGCAATTATGAAAGGTATCGCATGTTTGACTTTTACAACATCGATTACACAAGACATGAGGCGATTAGCATCACATTCTTTTTGACCATGATTGCATGAAATTTCACCTGTCTAAAAAAATGGATGCTTGGGTTTTAGAAGTTTCGTTTGCTTTACAAAAAATTTTGGTTCAAAATTTGTTTGACAAACGTTTTTTAACAAAAAAAATTTTGATTTGTAAGTTTTAGAAAGATTTTTGAGAAATCTTACACTTACCCTTACGAGTCTGCTATTACCCCATGGAATCATTTCAATTTCAACGTTTCCACGGAATTGATTATATAAATTACCCAAATGATTTGTAATAAATCTTTGACAAAATGGACATAATGCTTCATACATAAGTGTAACTTTAATAGGTCTTCGATCATTTTTAAATGCTTGACATTGATGTACAACATTACAACGTTGAGCAATTTCATATGAATCACACCAAAAATCTGGTGGAACATTACATGATTTAACTCCAATTATTAAAAATAATAATCCCAAAATAAAACTTCGAAGAAACATTTCTTTCTCTCCGTCAAATTAATTTTTTAATATTTTTGGTTGAGACTATTCTCCCAAAAATGTATCTATCTATCTTCCAGAAATAATAAAAAATGACAAAAATTTTCTTTCCGTTGTCTCAAAATTTTTCTTTTCGAAAAACGTCGAGGCCCGGTAGTGCCATTTTTTATTTCTTGTCATCGCCGCCATAAGGCTTGCTGCTTGCTTGTCGTCGCCTCTTTTTTTCCTCATTCGCCAACTGTGCTGCTTTTACGTTTCTGCTCTTTTGCAATAATTTAAAAATTAGTCTCAGCCAATGGAAAAAAAAGAACTTCCCAATGTTTGAGAAAAAATATATGCGATTTTTGACCAATATTTTATTTTTTTGGCAGCCTTTGGAAGAAAAGAAGAAGTGTTGCTGACATCTGTTGAGTTGTTAGCAAACAAATCACACCTAATTGGCCTTTTTTATTTTTGCGTTTATATCTCTTAAACTTTTTTCTTACTTAATTAAAGATAAAGCGAGCAACTAAAAGCAATTATTTTAATTTAAGTACCCTAAAAAAGTGCAAAAAACAAAGAAAATCTCGAAAAACAAAAAACATGCTATAGCAACAACAAAAAAACGTAATAACGCTTTGATTACAGTAGTTTTTTTTATTTGCAGATTAAAATATTGGCAAAATTAATATGTATGATGATTAAAAGTTTGGATAGGTGTTAAAAAAACGGGTGGCTTTATGAATCCATAAAAAAATTAAAGCATGGTTCAAATAGTTTTTGAATTAACTGCGAAAAAATTTAAATTACCCCAGCTTATTAGCATCTATGATTGTGCCAAAACTTGATTCTAAAGTTAGAAATATGTAAGTGTAAAAAAAATCCATTTAGAGTGGAAGATTTACTATCAAAAAATTGGTGCAACTTCTTCAGAGTTATTGTTTCGCTTTTCTTACCTCTTCTTCACATGAGAAAATTTGAAAACAAAAGTTGTAAGACTTTCTCTTTTTCCTTCTCATCATTTTCTCCAAAAACTAACTATTTTCTTTCTCTTTTTTGTTTACCATTTTTTGCTTCTTTTTTTGTGAATTTCTCCTCCATATTCCCCTATCTTTTACTGTAATTCTCGTGATCCTATTATGGAACTGTCGTATAATTGTCTTTATTATTTTTTTCTTTGATTTTACGAACACTTTCATGAATTGTTATTTTTAGGCTTCATTCACTATGGCTTCAGTATCTTCATCAAATGAACAAGAGCAAACTCTTGCAGCTGAAGAAAAATTTGTTTGTGTAAATTGTATGGAACCTGTGAATTCTCTCTTCACTGAATACAGCAAAGATGTAATTCGAATAACTGATTGTCCGAAATGTAAAAAAGTTGCTGATAAATATATTGAATATGATGATTTATTAATTTTTATGACCTCTTCCTCCAATATTCTGCTGCATATCGACATTTATTACTCAACACAAAAATTGATGTATGTGTGCCTTTTTTAAACCTTTTATGTGACTTCAACGTTTTTTTAGGCTTATGCTCGAATTGGAATGATTTTTATTTTAGCTGATGCTTATAACGTTTGGATTTTTCGTCAAACAAATTTAATTTCTGCTCGAGTTTATGATCTTGAATGGCATTTTTATGAAGCTTTAGTTAAAAGTACGATCGAATGTGCTGTGTATCTTGTTATGACCTATTGATTTCGATGTTATTTGTTGGTAAAGAAAAAATGCATTCATTCAAATTTTTTGTTGGCAGGAGTATTGTTGGATTCTTTGTAAGTTTGCTGCTATCTTTCCTTTATCCTAACATTGGAGTATAACCGTTTTTGGATGTTGCGCAAATTCCTAATTATTGCATTTTTAGGTAATGTATTCGTTGTATTTCAATTATTTGGCATCTTCACGAGCATCTTTCATATCGACTTTTAATGAGATTATTCATTTTTATTTCTCATATTCAAGTTCAAAAAGTAAGACATTTGTTTTTTCTCACATTTTTGCTTTAATAAAATCGCATAAATTTATTATTTTTTAGCTTTATGTTCGCCACTTTCAACATTAATCTGCATTTTTATTGTTTCGGTTTCAATTGGTGCCCGTCTCCTTGTTGCTGCTGGCCTCGCTCATTTGATTTCAATTTATTCAACAACGGCATAAAAGAAGAAGAATTATGAAATGGCGATCTCTAATGAACATTGAATAAGAAAATATTTTTTGTATGTAAACTATTTATTCGTCAATTGAATGAATTTTTGCACATTTAATAAACCATGATCTACAAACATCTTCTAACGAATGAATTTCAACAGGGGAACAAAATTTTAGGACGAATGGATATAAGTAATGACATTTACACGAAACTGTGCAATGAGCATGGAATCTTGGATCGCAATCAGGAGTGCAAGGTGTTGAATGCATCTGAAAACCACGACAATCAACCTAATTTCTAGCTTCTTTTAGTAGTGGAAGGAAAACTAACCGGATAACAAGTTGATTTGAAGGAATGACAAAATGCTAAAAGTCTGTTTTTAATTGCTTCAGGAAGTCTAAAATCTTTCTTTTCCATGACAATATGTTGTAAAATTTCCAATGTATGTTTGACAATAATGTTGCTTCAATGATTCCAGCTTTTATCCTTGGAAAGAATTTTTGGTGATTCAGTGGTAACTGATTCGAAAGCTTCGCTTTTTAAAAAGCTTGCAGCTTTAAAAAATCATATCTTTCGAAACTAACATCAGGCGATAAATTTTTAGGTTCCTCTGAATGCGATTCTTCCATTTTTGATTCATCATCAGTCATTGTAAGATTACCGTCTTCTTTGATATCAGACAAAGGCGGCATATTTGCTTCAGAGTTGATATTATCGGTGCTGTCTTCATTATGAGACTCCGTTACTGCAACTATGGTAGTTTCATCATTCGTGGCCGATGGAATAACATTATCCATAAGTTTAGTCTTTTTTGTAAGAATTCGACACATGGGCAAAGTTGGATTTGTTCGACATGCTAATTCCACGACATTTCCAAATGTTCCAGCTTAACGCCTCGTTATTATCCAAAACTTATTTAAAGGAATAAAACTTACCATTGCAAAATATATAATAAATTAAAAATAATATACCCAAATAGTAGTGATTATAAAAAACAATTTCCTATCATTATCAAAGCGCAAAAGCAAAAATAAAAGAAAAAGCGTTTTTTTGAACGACTGAAATGAAAACAGGTCCAAAAGGAGATATGGGATGAATGTTTTTATTTTCCTTTTTCAACTTCATTTAATCCCATTTTTTGACTTTTTGATTGATGCTGTCACAGTGGATGAACGCTTGTTTTCTTTTTTCATGGAGACTAAAAAAAGTTCCAGATATGTATTCTTATTACATCACAAAATTTCAGCTGAATTCTTTATAAGTCTTTTCAAAATCTAAAATGTTATAATTAAAAATTCCACTGTAGTTCGTTTAGGATGCATAAGTTTAATAATCTTGCAAATTTTTTTTACAAAATATTTATTAAAAATCAAAGATTACAAAAGTAACTAAATTAACAATAGACAAGCTTCGTTGAACATCACAGATGTCTAAAACAAGAATTTTTCTAGATTAACTCTATTCGCGACGTTTTTGCATCCTGAGGAAGAGAAGACACCAGTATTATTACCACCACTTTTTGGAAATATGTTAACCCTTCAGCAACCATTATTACCGATTTATTTGTATTTTTGGTTGCATTTTAAGCCTCGTTGGATCAACAATTCCTTGAATGTTTTTTTAAACAAAAATTTTGATCAAAATCAACTTTATTTTTTTGCTCCTTTTTCTCTATTTTATTTCCAAACATAAGATTCTAGCGACAAAATTATATAAACTCAAAACAAAAAATGTTGTCATTTAATGAAGTTGAGGGAAAGCCATTTGAGGTTTAGCTTCTGGTGCAGCATCTTCCGACCGCCATAATTGTGTGACAGTTTTCCATTGAGTGAAGAAATTAAGGCCAGCTTTGCCATAAAAGTTTGCATCACCAAGGAATGAACCACGATTGCCAGTAAAAGAAAACATGGGTAAAGGTACGGGTATTGGACATTAATTCCAATTTGGCCGGCATCCACGAGATTGGTAAATCGACGAGCAGCAATTCCAGATGTAGTGAAAATAGCTGTTCCATTACCATATGGATTTTTATTAATGGTATCAATAGCTTCATCAAGAGTTTCAGCTTCAAGGCAAACAAGAACGGGGCCAAAGATTTCTTCTTTATAACAAGTCATATTTGGTTTAACTCCAGTAATTACAGTTGGTCCAACAAAGTTACCAATTTCAAATCCAGCAACTTTAACATCTGAACCATCAAGAAGAACATTGGCACCTTCTGTTTTGGCTGAGTCAATAAGTTTAAGAATTCGTTGTTTGGATTGTTTTGAAATGACTGGCCCTACATCGGTGCCAGATTTCCATCAGCATCGACTTTAAGTTTCTTTACTTTTTCAACAATTCTGGAATCCATTTTCGTGATTCACCAACAAATACGCAAGCTGTGAGAGCCATACACCGTTGTCCAGCAGCACCATAAGCGGCAGCAACGAGCTAAAATTATAAAATATTAAATCCAAATTTCTATGAATTTTTTTAGTTAGCTTACTTGATTAAGGGTTGCATCTTTTGCAGCATCAGGCATAATAACACCATGATTTTTAGCTCCCATATTTGACTGAACGCGTTTGCCATTTTTTGCTTCCACGTTCATAAATATATTTTCCTGCTTGATCTGATCCAACAAAGGAAATAGCTCTAATATCGGGATTATCGCAAATAAAGTTTACTGCTTCGTGTTGTCCGTGAATAACATTAACAACGCCATCTAAAAAAAACAACGAGATAAAACACTTTAAAAAAGTGAAAAAAAATCACATACCAGGAATTCCAGCTTCTTTAGCTAATTCCATAAGCATCATACATGCTCCTGGATCTTGTTCAGAGGGTTTAAGAATCATTGTATTACCAGTAACTACAGCAAGTGGGAACATCCAAAGTGGAATCATTGCTGGGAAATTAAATGGGGTAATTCCGGCTGTCTAAAATTATAATAAAAAGTGAATAACGTGTTTTTGAGTTAAGTAAAATAATGTGCTTACAACTCCAATTGGTACACGAATGGAATAAGTATCCATATCTTTTGAAACATTTGGACAAGTTTCACCAAGTTGAAGAGAAGCTGCACTGCAAGCATGTTCAACAACCTAAAATCCATTGCTTTAAAAAAACCGAAACAAAAGGTAAACGATACTTGAAGACCTCGGCTAACATCTCCTTCAGCATCGGGAATAGTTTGCCTTGTTCTTGAGTAATATTTCAGCAATTTTTCTAATATCTCGTTTAATTAAAGCTTGAAGTTTGAAAAATGCTTGTTGTCGGGTAAGAATCGAAGAATTTTTCCATGTATGGTAAGCATCTCTGGATGAATCTACTGCTTCTTGCATTTCTGTTTGGGTTGTTTAGGAACAAGTCCAATGACTTCATTGGTAGCCTTAAATTTGTTTATGTTTTATTTTTTGCCCATGTTTTAAGAAAGTTTATAATGGAATGATTGATAGAACTAAGTTTAAAGAAACTTACAGGATTGGTTAATTCAATCCAATCAGAAGTTTTGGATTCAACTGCGCGGCCATTAATCCAATTTTTGACTGTTTCGGGTTTGTATGCTGCAGCCGAGATGGAAAGTTGCCGACTGGCGGTTGAAATAACATTTAATCTTGACAACATTTTTAATTAAAATAAACTTTAAAACTATTTTTTTATTACCACTGAAGTTTTGAACAATAAGCTGAAAGATTTTGTTTAAAATTTAGAGAATAAAGAACTTGAAAAAGAAAAACTCGTAAAAGACTAAACTAAAAGTTTTAAGCAAAATCAAAGAAAAGAAAATGTAAAGCACGAGATTGGAATGAAACACGCTTGTCGTTTCAAAAATAAAAAACCATCAGACAAAGAAAAAAAGAAGAAGCAAAGATGTTGATTGAGGGAATTTTTTGCACTGAAACACGCAAATGCTTTTGTTTGCAACAACTTTGTTTCGAAAAAAATAAATGAAATAAAGTGGAATGATGATTATCAGACCGATGTAGATTTTATTTGATAAATCTTATTTTTTGTCTGATCTCATCATTGCTATTCACACATCTTTCGACAGTGTTTTAGGCAAAAATAAAAATGAAACATTCAATAAAATCGACTCGACTTTGACCCGTAAGTGCATAAATGAAAAAGTGAAAAGAAAAAAACAGCAATTGATAGAGAAAAATGTGAAAGGAAGCAACAGGCGTTTTAACAACAGTTGTTTCTTTTATTCTTCTGCCATTTCTCTGATCAATGCGCTCACTGTCTCTAGTAATGGCTGCTCGCTCTTTGCTGTTGCTCGAGCTCTCACCTATATCATTTAGTCTCATGGCAAAACTGATGGTTAAAAATACTAAAAGGGAAAAAAATAGAAACAAAGAGAAGAAGAAAAAAACTGAGCGAATGAGCATTTTGAAGGGAAAAAAAGTAAGAAGGTCGAAGAAGTGATCGTTGTTCGGCCACGCGACTTTTCTTTTCCCTTCTTTCACTATTTTTTTTTTGTTGAACTTTTTTTATTGCTTGTTTGCTCTTTAACATTTCTTTGGTTAAAAAAACAATTATCATCAACGTATTTTGAATTTGGACTCCCTCGTAAAATGTGTCAAAATTAAGGGAGGTGATAGTGAAGCGGGTGGTTTATGAATCCATCCCTCTTAACGAAGGCTTATTTTAGAAAAAGGGATATCTTTGTTTAGGAAGAATAATTTTTGTTCAAAGCCTAGAATTATCGCGTATAAAATGGCTTGGTTGGAGCATTAAATAAACATTTCAAAATTATTCGTTTCATAAACAAAAGGACTTTACTCAAAACTTAAAAAAGAAAAATCAGGAGTTGTTTATGAGTTAGGCAAACGAATTTCAAAATCACCTGATCGATTTTTGAAGGTTGTGTTTACGGCAAAAAATAAAAAATGAAAGCAAAATGCATGTAAGTTTGTGGCAAAGACTTTTCTATTTTTACACCTTCAGCCTTTTTTTTATTTCTCTTTCCAGCATCCATTTTTGGTATTAGTTCTCATTTAAAGTATTTGATAAATAACAATAATAATATCCAAAAATATTTAAATATTTAAAAAGGTTGATTTTATTATTAAAAAATTTGCAAAGATTTTCATACATAAAAACCAAGTGACAAAATGAATAAAAAAAGAAGAAACAATGTTATTAAAAAGGCGTATGTAAAACAACAACAACGAACGAACCAAAGTCAAAAAACCGTACACCCAAAGAAGACGGGAGCAAATAAAATAATATTAATACCGAAGACGTAATAAAATAAATTGGATATACACATTTTTGACACACGAAAAAATGAGAAGTTGAATAACGCCTTTCAAAACAATGTAAAAATAAAAAACTATCTACAAAAAGCACAAATTTTTTTTTCCAAGCTTTTTTGCTCCTGAAAAATCAAAAAACATCCCTCTCCAGAGAGAAATGTTTTTTTTATCTATCAAAAAAAACTTTACGAATCACAGTGGTGGGTTTTTTCCTTATTTGTTGTTATCGAAAAAATAATAAGTAAAAATACGATACGAGAGTATACAATAATAATAATAATTAGCAATGAGTAAATTATGCTAAAAAAAGATGGATGCTTTTTTTTGCTACATAAAAAAATATGGATATTGTTGCAAAAACTGGCCAAGATTGAATAAAACAACTGACAATAAAAAAAAAGATAAAATGGAATATTTTTTATAGCAGAAAAAATAATGAAACCTTTGGTTGTCGAAAAATTAAAGAAAATGATTTAGAATGATGACAAACTAACATGTTTGCAGCACAAGAATATCAAAGAAGCAAATTTTTGTGAAACTTGTAATTTTAATATTCCAAACAAAAAAAAATCTAAACTTTCTCAACCAAAAGCTCAATTTTTTTTTACCGCCATCGAAAAATAGATAATAATAATGAAAAGGTAGCCGAAAAAAAAAAACAAAGACAAGCGAAATTTGTTGTATAAAATATTATAAATAATTAACAAATGAATAAGTATACGAAAAATAAAAAAGGCTTTAATATCCGAATGTGTTTTGTTATTTCTGAGTATAATAAAAATAATAAGAAGGAGAAAAGGTAAGAATATGGGAAGATATAAAAATACAAAAGAAATGCAAAAAAATTAAATAAAACAGAGCTGTACTTTTTTTTTTCACGGAAGATTGATTCATTTTTTTAAGTGGAATGAACAGAACCTGGAGCAGATGCGGGTTGCTGCTTTTGTTCATTTGATGAAAATAAATGAGTTAAATTTTTTGGTGGATTGTCCTCCATTTACATTATGTGTAAGCTGATGAAGAAATGCTGCATCTACAGATCGTGGTGATACAAATTCAGATGCTTCATCTTGTGAGAATCATCATTGGATTATTATTATTTGTAGGTGAATTATCATCTTCATCTTCTTCAGAATATTGTGCCATAAAATCCGATGCTGTGGGTTTAATATCAACTGAATCATCATCCCAATTTTGAATATTATTATCAAGTAATTGTCCATCCACAGCTGAATTAAGCATTTCAGAATATACTCCACCATTATCATCAGGCGATATTAAATCTTGGGGTGAAGAATGAAATGATTGAGATGAGGTTGTTCCATGTGCAACTGCTGAAACCGCTTCATCAATATGTTCAGGCATTGCTCCATTTAATGGGGATCGAAATGATCGATTTCTGGATGCTCCATGCATATTTGGTGGTCGTGGAGTGGATGATGGTGAATCGGTGGAGGCGTTATTGGTCGAATATGTTGAAATGGAGTCGGCTCATCTTCAATCACATTACCATTTCGAGAACGTCTTCGAGCGTTCATGAAAAAGTTGGACACTGTTGACATATCCAATCTTAAATGTTCCGCAATAGTTTGTTGCATTTCACGTGAAGGCCTTTGAGTTTCTTTAAAAATAGCTTGAAGAGTTCGTTTTTGAATATCAGTAAAAACAAGTCGAGGTCTTTTAGCTGAACCACCGCTATCATCCGTTGCCAACCGAGCACGAGAATTTTGTCGGGCATTTGTGTGGGCTGGGTGGGGAGACATCACTGCTGTTGTTGGAGTTGCTGTTGAACCCATAGGTCCTAAAACAAGGATGAAATAAGTAACAATCTTAGACAATTGTTTACTTACCTTTGTACATATCCAAAATACTTAATCGAACATGAAGGGGTTGTTGAACCCAATTGAACATTCTTCGAAAGGTTTCACGACCTGATTTCAAACGATTCCATGGCTTTGGATTTCTTAATAAATCCGATAATGTTCCTTGACTTCGACATAATATCCTTTCAGCAAAAATTGCTTGTGGAATTGAATGTTGCTTCAACTCATATGCAATTCTTTTACATAAATCTTTTGTATCAATATATATCATCATCAATTTCAGCATTTAGTGGATCAGTTGTATCTGATGTGGAATAAACCGCCCGCGGTACTCCTGCACCAGGTCCCATATTTCCTGTTGCTCTAGGTTGTCGAGATTGTTGAAGTTGTGATTGTTGATGTTGTTGATGTTGTTGGAGTTGCGACATTATAGAATTATTATCTTCATTTGATGAAGGTCCAGCATTGTTATGATTATTATTATTATTACTCGAATGCTGTTGTTGTTGTTGTTGTTGTTGGGGCTGCTGATGATGTTGTTGCTGGTTAGCATTTTTTCTTGCTCGAGATCGTCGAGATGTGGTTTGAGGTTGTTGTAATATTTGAGATTGTTGTTGTTGAAGTTGTTGTTCATGATTTTGAGGTAAATATGCTTGAGATGTGGCAACATCATATTGAACCTGAACCACCTAAAAATGGGAATAGTTTTAGCAGAGTTCGTAAAAATAAAAACTATTATGATTTTAATTTTTACCTCCGCTCCAGGAATGCATGAATTTCCAAGTAAATCTCCACTAATTGCAGGTGGAGTTGCTGCCGTCATCCGCTCCAGTTCTTGTTGACTGGGTAAATACATTGTGGATACATCATATTCTTGATTATATCCAACAAGATCGGGATTCATTTCCTCTTTTACATAAGTGTTATTTGTTCTCAAACTGCTTAACATTTCACTGGCTCGCCCATTTCTTGTAATTCCAAGCAATCCTGATGGATCACGATGATTATCTAACTGCAGGGGAGATAAAAGACTCGCTGGGCCACTGAATCGATGGAATCTTAAATAAAAATTTCTTTAAAATTGTTAAAATGTATAATGTAAATTTACTTTTCAAGCGAACTTGGATGTCCACCACGCAAATGGTGCTCCAATGATTCTGATTTTAAATTTGAAGAATATGCTGATCCACCCATAGGAACTAATGACGCATAACTAAAAGTTTCAAAGATTTAATAATGACGCATATTCAATTTTATAAGAGCTTACTCTGATCCTGCAACTGACATTGTACCTAATCCAGCAAGATGTGAACCAGGATCATGATGACTTGGAAGTGATAAAGATGGACCAGTATTATGTGGACTCACAGTTTCTAAGAAATTTTCTGGTAAATCATCATAATGCCTTGCACCATTAAAATGTGTTGCATCTAATTGAAGATTTTGAAGATAATTATTTCCGCCTGTCATAATTTATTATTATATCGGCATAAAGAAGGTTGCCAACAAAAATATGACAATTTGGAACCACAGAATTTATGTATAAGATATTTTTGACAAGAAAATTGATAGGAATTTGTAACCTTATTATTTTTTTGACCGAATTTTGTTGAATTGAACTGCGGTTAATTGTACCTGAAGAATTTATTATAAAGTTTATGTTAGAAAATGTGGTCATTTTTGTTTAAAAAAAGTGAAAAATTTTCTGGTTGCGTTGGAATATGAAAAGTTGCGCAAAGTTCCAACGTTACTAAAGTTATTCTCGAAAGCTTTAAAAGACGTTAAAATTATCATTTTCAAAAGCAATTAAAGTTTTCACAAATTTATATGTAAAAAGTTTGTAAACTCGTTCCAGTTACATATAAACCAAAAAAGCGCCGCGACATAAGCATACTTTTATAGTAGTCGTTGAAAAAAGGGGATTTCACTGGGGATTTATCAAAGAGGTCATTCAAAATAAAGAAAAAAGTAAAAGTACAAAATTATGATAACAACTTCTTTATAAAAAAAATTTGATGGAAGAAGTAAGTTTTTAGAATTTTTGTTGAGAGAACGCTAAGAATGGAAGAAGAAAAGAAACAAGCGAGATAGATGGTTATAATTCCCTATGAGACGCACATGCAGCAGCAGCATCACCGAAAAACAACTGACTTTGCCTTTTTTTTTATTCTTTTCTCCATTCGTCGTCTTTTTTTATTCAGCCGCTACGGGTATATGTGAGTGAGTGAGTGAGCGAGGATGGACGGAAGGCATCCAACGGAGCAGCCGACCAACCAGCATTCACCCATCATCATGCATGCACAAATGGAAGGGTTTCTCAGTTACTCTATCCTCTTTCTTTTGCATTTTTTTTATTGTTTGTCGCGGTGTCATATATTCATTCTACCATCTTAGAAAAAGAAAAAACAAACAAAATTTATTAATAATAATTATTAGCAAATTGTGGTAATATTTTTTAAAACAAAAATTACAGTATTTACTGTGTTTTCAACGAAAGCATTTTTAACAAAATCACAAAAAATAATTAATGAAACTTATCATTTAGCTTTTCTTATGTTTTTTTATTCTCTGCTCGTATAGTACTCTCTCATCAACCAACTGCGCATTAATACTTTTACGCATCGAAAACTAACTATAAACGGGAAAGAAAGAAGAAGAAATGGGAAGACAGCGGCCGTTTTTTTTTTTTGCAAACTGCTGTTGTTTTTGCTGCTGCACCAAAACCTCGTAAACATTTTTTTATTTCGTAGTAGTGACGGCGACGTCGGTGGAGTCCACCCAAGCGTGGAAAGACCTCTTTTGACGGGGACTTTTTATTTATTTTGATATCTCTCTTTTCAAACCTTAAAAACGGGAAATTTGAATATTGATTAATAAAGGGTATCAAAAAGTGATTTGACTTCAAAGTAATATTTTGTCACGTGATTTTTACCTTCCATAAAGTTGACTTCAAATTAGTAATTTATTACAGATGAGCGATGGAGTTTTATTATCAACAAATTTATCTGAACTTCCATATGGATTATTTCATGGTTTATCTTTATCTCTTGAAAGTGGATCACTTTGGAGAATAATATGCAATGATGCCGATGATACAGTATTTTGTTTAAAGTTAGTCAAAAAAATAATTAAAAACTTTTATTTATTTTTATTTTTAGTTCAACAGATGTTGAACGATTCCAAAAACTCAATGATCCTGGAGCTCAATATCTTCGGTACCTTGGAAATCGAGGACTAACAGTTGAAAAATTACTGAAACGGCTCCATACCCTTGCTAAAGTTCATGGCCCAATTATGGATCGCCCGCAACTTTTATTACATAGAAAATTTTGTCCTGTAATTTGGTCAAGAAAAGAACAAATTCGAGTTTCCATTGTTGCTGATGGAACTCAACTTAAACTTGAATGCAAAGCCAATGGCTTTCCAGTGCCAAGATATGAATGGAGAGAGAATGGACAAGTTATGGCTTGTGGAACTGTAGCAACATTAATAATTATAAGGTCTTTAGAATTAATTATTTAATTTTATTAAAAATAAAACTCTGAAGTTTTAGATGCCCATGTACAGCAAGAAATGTATTTAATTGTCGTGTATATAATTATATTGAGGATGGTCAAGCATATACGGATTTTTATAAAGCTCATGGAAAAATGTTTGAATCAGAATTGATTTCAGATATTGTTGATTTGAGTAATTTTGTTTCAGTGCAAAATCCAAGTAAGTCTCTACCGTCCAAATTATTTTGTTTTTCAAAAAAAAATTTCTGTAAATTTTTTAACGATCCTAAATTTTTTTACAACAATTTTTATTTGTTTACGTTTTAAGATTGCCAACAATGCAATATAAATGATTTGGACCGAATATACAATAAGTTGGTGAATGGAATAAATAATGATAGCCCCAATAATGTTCCTGAAGCTCCACCCGAGCCAATGTTAGACACAATGGATTGCACCACCGCGGTCGTGGCTTCAGATAAAGTTGCTTTGATTATTAGCAATCGAACATATGCACCAAATATGTCAAATTTAATTACACCTCATTGTGATGCAGAAACTTTAGCAGAAATTTTACAACAAATGAAATTTAAAACTGTTACATTGGGTGATTTAAAATTGGAGGAAATGAGATTTATTATAAAAGAATATAGAAAATTATTGGGTGAAGGAGTTTATGGTAAGAATTTTTCTTTGAGATTAGAAAGGAAAATGAAAGCTTTTATTTTTTACAGCTGTATTTATTTTGTTGGACACGGATTTGAAGCAAATGGTCAATGTTATCTCCTCCCCACCGACGCTCCAGGTCATACTTATGGTCCACAACATTGCATTTCAATGGATTGGGTTTTATCGATGTTTAGTGATTATAGTCCCGCATTAAATTTAATTTTGCTTGATATTTGTCGAAAATTTTTACCGTAAGCAACTTTCTCGTTTAAAATATTTAAAAATTAAAGTACATTTTCAGATCAGATTTAGATTTATTTACAAGTTATGCGGAACAATACCGAAAAAATGCTAAAGTTAATCGCAATACTGTTTATGGTTATGCAACGTAAAGCTTTGATGAAGACTAAATAAAAAATTAAATTTCTTAAAATTTTAGAAGTGGCGGGGTTGGAGCTTATGAAGTTAAAGGTGAAACAAATGGAGTATTTATGAAATATTTTAAAAATCGAATTGTTAATCAACAACCGATATTAGAAATTTTAAACAGAGTTTTTCGAGGTCTATTTTTATTTTAGCTATCCATGAAAAAATTTCAAACTTTTTTAGATATTGAAAAAGATAAAAAAGTTCGAGATTTTCAAATCCCTGAATTGCGTTCAAATTTAACAAAGCCTCGATCACTTTATGATCCATTTGTTGTTGATGGACATACAAATAGTTTTGAAAATCATACCATTCATTGGAGACTCATGCATGGTAAATTTTACTTTTCGCTTAAATATTCCTACAAATAAAAACATTTTTAGAGCTTCCAAATCCAGTGAAATTAAAATTTGATGAACAAAAAGTAACTGTAATGATTTGGTTTGATTTTTGTGGTCATTTTACGAACAAAGCTTATGCATTTTCAAGTGTTGGGGATATAAAAAATGTAGATGATGAAGATAATTGTGATGATAATCCACCATCAGAACATGCCCAATCATTTCAAGCATATCTTAATTTTCCATCTGAATTGGATGTATCAAATCCAAAAACTTATTGCGATGATGAAGAAGGAGAATCTCTATGTATATTGGTATCAAATTTGCAACGAATTAAAGGTGAAGTTACGTGTATCGTGGAATTAAAAGCTAAAAGTGATATTGAAACTATTGTGGCTTCAAAGCAAGCGAATATAGGACATGTTTTAATTACTCGGCTTTTTGCTAATTGATCTCTAATATTTTTTAATATTTGTATTGTTGTTTTTGTTAAAGATGCGGGTTATAAGGAATTATTAAAAGATATTTATTTTAAAATAAAAACATATTTTATTTAATTATTAAAAATTATTATTATTATCCAAAGTATGAACGCATAAATGTGAATGAAAGATTATTATTAAAAAAATATTTATAAGTAGCGTTGATTGCTATAACCCTGTTGAGGAGGTGCTTGGGGCTGTTGTTGTTGAATGGGTGGTGCTTGATAAGTTTGTTGGGGTTGTGGAGCTGGAGGTTGTTGTTGTGGAGCAGGTTGTTGTCCATATGATTGTTGAGGCTGTGGAGCTGGTGGCTGTTGTTGAGGAGCTTGAGGCTGTTGGGGAGCTCCATATGATTGCTGTGGTTGAGGAACTGGAGGTTGTTGTTGAGGGGCTAACTGCTGATATGGGCCTTGTGGCTGAGGTTGAGGTGCTGGAGGCTGTCGTTGAGGAGCAGGTTGATAAACTTGTTGTTGAGGTTGAGGCTGGGGAGCAGGTGGTTGTTGTTGAACAAGCTGGCCATATGGTTGGGGTTGTGGTTGAATAAGTGGAGGCTGTTGTTGAACTGGGGCTCCATAAGATTGTTGTGGCTGAGGTTGAGGTGCTGGTGGTTGTTGAGCGGGTTGTTGAGGTTGTCCATAAGGAGTTTGTGATTGGATTTCAATTGGTGCAGGAGGCGATTCTTGAATGATGCTTTCGATTTCACCAAATTCAGGGCAAACATCAATTTCAACTTTAGGAGCGCATTTAACAGTTTTAAGATTAAATGCATGATCCTTGGGGCACATGAAGTCATAAGTTTTTTTGGTAGCGCAGACGAAGAAAAAGCGACTACATTTGCGACCATAGATGCCATTGGAAAGCATAGCACAAGGGTTATTGGGTTGAGAAAGTTCTTGTTGAGCAGGTTGGCTTTTACCATAAGAACCTTGAGATACTGGAGGTTGTTGTTGTGGAGCTTGTCCATATGGTTGTTGTGGAAGTTGGATGGGGTTTTGGAACCTAAAAACAGAAGTTTTTTTGTCAACTTTATTATTTAGTTTCAAATTAAAACTTACACTGGAGGTTTAGTTGGAGCAATACCACCGCATTCACAACATTAGCTTTATAGTCACATTCTTCAGTAAAAGCACTGTAGAAAGTTCCAACGGGGCATGAGAGAGCTGTGGAAGTTCCTAGAAGGCAAATAAAATATTTCGCATTGCAACCACGAACATAGATGCCGTCCTTTCTATTGCTGCAATCAAATTCAGGTCGTGGTGGAGGTTGACGAGCTGGAAGTCGTTGGCCATATGGTCCTTGAGATTGTGGTGGTTGTTGAGCTGGTGGTGAAGTAGGTTTACGTCCGCCACAACTAACAATTTCATCTCTGTGTCCACATTCACGGGTTTCTTGATCATAGAAAAGTCCCGCTGGGCAATCTAATTTTGTTGATTGACCAAGAGCGCAAACATAGAAGTAAGAGGCACATTTTTTACCATGGAAACCATCATCCCGATTTTGACAGAACGTCTGAAATTATTAATTAATTTTTTACCTTTAAATTTTGTATTGGAAAACTTACATCAACAGGTTTTGGTGGAGTTTGTTGTTGAACAGGGGCATAAGGATTTTGTGGAGCGGGTTGTTGTCCATATGATGGTTGAGGTGCTGAGGGTTGTCGTTGAGGAGCGGGTTGTCCATATGGTTGTTGAGGCATTTGTTGTTGTGGAGCTTCATATGTTTGCTGAAGGGGTTGTTGTTGTTGAGGCTGAGGTTGTCCATATGGCTGCTGTGGCTGAGGAACTGGAGGTTGTTGTTGTGGTTGCCCATAAGATTGTTGAGGTTGGGGAGCAGGTGGCGCTGGCCCATAAGCTTGTTGAGCTGGTTGTTGTTGTTGACCATAAGGACTAATGGGTTGAGTTTGTGCACTAAATAAATAATTAATTTTGATTTACATTTTCCTATAAATCAACTTACGGTGGAAGAGTAGGACGACGACCACCGCAAGCAACGATATGTTGTTTATAATCGCAGTTTTTGGATTCATTATCATAAAAAAGACCTTGAGGACATTTAACACGAGTTGTAACACTAGGTGAGCAGGAAAAGTAATGGTTACTGCATGCTTCACCATGATACCCTTCAAACAAATTATGATCTTGACAATATGTTTCAACGGGAGCTGGAGGAGTTTGTTGAACTTGTTGTTGTCCATAAGGATTGATTTGGCGACCATAACCACTTGGAGGTTGTTGTTGTGGTGGTGGTGTAGGAGGAGTGGGGCTAAAATAAAAAGGATTTATTTCTGCCGAAAAAAAAAAAAACAAATTAAAATCTTACTTCATGCATTCATTTTTGTATTCACATCGATCTCCTGCAAAAACAAGATTGGCAGGACATTCAACAAGAACAGGCTCTCCATAAATGCAACGAATGTATTGATTATGACATCTTTTAAGAGTATAATCTCCATCAGTTTTAACACTGCAATCATAATTTGGTTTTGGTGGAGTTTGTTGAACTTTTTGTCCATAAGGTTGTTGGGGAGCTGGTCCATATGATTGTTGTGGTTGGGGCTGTTCATGATGTGCTGCATAATAAAGTGGCTGATCAGCTTGAGGCTGTTGGGGAGCTCCATATGATTGTTGAGGAGCTGGGGGTTGTTGTTGAGGTGGAGGTTGTTGATATGGACCTTGAGGCTGAGGTTGTTGAACTGGTGGCTGTTGTTGAGGAGCGGGTTGTTGTTCATATGGTTGTTGTGGCTGAGGAGCTGGTGGCTGTTGTTGAGGCGCAGGTTGATAGACTGGCTGTTGAGGTTGTGGAAGTGGTGGTGCTTGTTGAATTGGTTGTTGTGGAGCATATGGTTGATAGTTTTGTTGAATGGGTGCATCTTGCTGAGGCTGTTGTTGAGCATATGGCGATGAAAATGGTTCAGCATTAAGCCCTTTAGGCAAGACAGGGGCTCTGAATAATAATAAAAATGTTAATTAGTTAACAAAATAAAATTGAAGCTTACTGATCGTATCTGTTAGCACCAGCCGATGCTGTCACAGCAAGAACTGTTAATACGCCAACGAGCCACTTCACCATGGCGCTAAAAAAAATCCTTTAGAATGAAGTGATACAAAAAAAATCACAAGTCTACGCGATAGAAACAAATACCAATGGATAAGAAAATGGAAAAGTCTGCATGGCTTAAAAAGCAAAAAATGAAAGCTTTCAATAATCTTTCAAAACCACGCCTATGGTTTTGTTTTAAAATAAAATTCCATAAGTTTTTTTCCGGAAGAAAAACTTCCTTATGATTTTTATTCTTCTTTTTTTTGTTTTGCTTTTTAAAGTCTGACGTTTATCTTCTCCTTTTCTTTTATTTTTTTGCAGATCGTTGATGCTTTTTGGTATGTGTGAGATTTCAAAAAAAAAAATCATATTTCAAACTTTATTTTTTTATCATCACAAAAAGAAAAGAAACAAAACAAAACAAAAAATAAAATGACAAGAGAAGAAAAAAGAATTAAATTTTTTATAACAGATCTCAACAGACTCGTTTCGTTTTTGTAAAGTGGAGTAAATTTTAAAGTAGTAAAAAATGGAAACGTTATTAAGGAAAAAAAATATACTAAACGATGGCACTAACGGCAGCTAGAGAGCAACAAGTAAGAAAAAATGATATAATTGGCAAAAGTATGTATACACAAAAAATTAATTATTTTTTATTATAAAGAAGTGAGAATTTAAACTGAGCATTCAACGCAATCTAAAAGTACAGGCAAGATATTGTTTGTTGGGGTTGGAACTTCAACTAGGCAAGGTTCATTACGGGGTTCTTTGGTCATTGAACACTAAAAAAATTAATGGATTACTATTTTTGTTTGAAAATTTGTAACAAAAAAACTTACAATTAAAGAATTGGGATTAAATTGTGCTAAAGTGCATTGACGTTTAGCACATTCTGCACATTGATTTATATTATAAACATGTGCAAATTCTTCAAAATCGGGTAATTTTGAATTTGATGATGAGGATGTAGAAGAGGAAAGACTATATTGACATTCTAAAAAAATTTCTTCTCTTTTTTTTCTTTTTCGTACATTATAGAATCTTACTAGAGCATTTAATACATGAGATCAAAAAGGGTACGGATGAAGCATGTTGTGGAACATTATTAACTTCATCACCACATATTCCACTATCAGTGGTTAATAAGCATACTCCGCGTCCATTGGTTGTTGGAACAAAACCAGCTAAAGTGCAACCTTCACGTTCATAACATTTTTTTGCACAATCTGCTGGTGAATCAGCGGGTACATCATTTGTTACGTTTAATTTGGGTAATGAGCTAACAGGTGAAATTTGAAATTGAACTCTTCCATTACATGTTGATGTTTCTCCTGAAATTATTTTTGCATATTTTTCGGCTTCAAAAAAGTGGAAGAAATTTTTACCATGAAGTTTTGAAATTTTTCTTGAAAGTTGTTGAGATGTGATGATTGAGGGGATGACGATTTCTTGGTTATTATTTCGGTTTTGACTATAAAAATAAAAATTAACTTATTATAAAATTTATTTTTTCGTTTTATTTTGTCTAACTTTAATTTAATTTTTTTCACTAATAATTTATGCTCTTCCGGAAAACTTATAAAATTTTAGAAAATGATAATCTTTTTTTTCTTGCTTGTTTGATCAATAAATTTTTAATAAAAAATGCTTTCGAAATAAATACACTACCACATGAAAAAATCCAAAGGAATCCAGCAAGCATGCATTGATTTCAAAATAGTTTCTTTTTTGTGAATAATAAAACTTTTGTTAGTTTAATTTTTTTTAAGCGTTGGTGATTTTCACACAGCATAAATGGTTTATAAAAAAGTTAGAATTTTTTGTTAGCAAAAACACAACACCAATTAACAAAATGTTTAGAAATGAGTAAATTACTGCTAAATATGTTATTTCCAAGTTAAAGTAATTAATTATTAATTCACGCCAAATAGTTAAAAAAAGTGTTAGTTTTTACAGTTTTTTTATCGCATCTTCCTTCCATTGAATACCTTTCAGTTTTTAAATTTTTAATGTTATTTTACTTTTTTTAATGCTTACCGCATTTAATGCAATCAATTTCCAAAGCTTCTGCTACCCCGATTAAAGTTCCAATTTGATAATAGTGAAGAAGCATTTATGTAGGGCAGCCCTCTTTCAAAGAGGTAGTATTGGATGAACCAAAATTCATTAAACATGTTGGTCGTGGAAAGCGGGTAAAAGCTGCTCGATGGCAATTCGAATCCCAACAAAGTCGAAGGCATTCATGCAAATTATATACACCAGTTACAATTTCAAATGGTTTTTCATATGAACGAATTTCAAATGCCGAAAAATAGAGGGAGCCTTGAGAGCATTCAGGATCATCATTGAGAATAGTACGAATTTCTAAAGTTTTTTTGTTGCAAAATAATAAATAAAAAGTGTTTTTTAAAAAAGCTGGTGCAATTAGTTTTTTAAAGAACAAGCGAGAGAAAAAAAGGAGTGTGATAAAAAGCTTTCGAAGAAAATTAGGAAATTAGTAAAGTTTAAAAATAAGGAAAAAATTAGCAACACTATTCTATGTATGTAAGTTACTAATGTATGTATTACTAAATTGTTTTTCTACAAAATCAAAATAAGAAAAAAGGCAAGCTAACCTTCTTGAGATGCTTGCTGCTTCCTCGAATTTCGAAGAACTTCTTCAATATCTCGAGTTTGTTCTAAAGTATCAACGAGGGCTTGAACCGCAGCTACAGGTGGTTCGATTGTTCGATTGAAAACTAAAAAATCATTTTGTGTTTTAACTATTTTCTTAAAAATTATATAATTTTTACCATGA
>JAJQJQ010000522.1:0-22532 GCA_028622995.1 Panagrolaimus kolymaensis | reverse complement strand
GGCATATCAATACTATTGAAACCTGCGTTTTAGAAATTTTTTGTAAAATTTAGATTCAATCTTTCAACAATGAAACGCTTCCTTTAATTATAAAAATGAAAATACAGCAAGGAAATTTATGTTTTTTTCGATCCAGGCATATCAAAACTATTGAAACCTGCGTTTTAGAAATTTTTTGTAAAATTTAGATTCAATCTTTCAACAATGAAACGCTTTCTTTAATTATAAAAATGAAAATACAGCAAGGAAATTTATGTTTTTTTCGATCCAGGCATATCAAAACTATTGAAACCTGCGTTTTAGAAATTTTTTGTAAAATTTAGATTCAATCTTTCAACAATGAAACGCTTTAATAAATTATAAAAATAATATTACTGCAAGAAAAATTAGTTTGGTTCGATCCAGGCATATCAATACTATTGAAATCTGCGTTTTAGAAATTTTTTGTAAAATTTAGATTCAATCTTTCAACAATGAAACGCTTTAATAAATTATAAAAATAATATTACTGCAAGAAAAATTAGTTTGGTTCGATCCAGGCATATCAAAACTATTGAAACCTGCGTTTTAGAAATTTTTTGTAAAATTTAGATTCAATCTTTCAACAATGAAACGCTTTAATAAATTATAAAAATAATATTACTGCAAGAAAAATTAGTTTGGTTCGATCCAGGCATATCAAAACTATTGAAACCTCCGTTTTAGAAATTTTTTGTAAAATTTAGATTCAATCTTTCAACAATGAAACGCTTTCTTTAATTATAAAAATGAAAATACAGCAAGGAAATTTATGTTTTTTTCGATCCAGGCATATCAAAACTATTGAAACCTGCGTTTTAGAAATTTTTTGTAAATTTAGATTCAATCTTTCAACAAATGAAACGCTTTAATAAATTATAAAAATAATATTACTGCAAGAAAAATTAGTTTGGTTCGATCCAGGCATATCAAAACTATTGAAACCTGCGTTTTAGAAATAGTTTGTAAAATTTAGATTCAATCTTTCAACAATGAAACGCTTTAATAAATTATAAAAATAATATTACTGCAAGAAAAATTAGTTTGGTTCGATCCAGGCATATCAAAACTATTGAAACCTGCGTTTTAGAAATTTTTTGTAAAATTTAGATTCAATCTTTCAACAATGAAACGCTTTAATAAATTATAAAAATAATATTACTGCAAGAAAAATTAGTTTGGTTCGATCCAGGCATATCAAAACTATTGAAACCTCCGTTTTAGAAATTTTTTGTAAAATTTAGATTCAATCTTTCAACAATGAAACGCTTTCTTTAATTATAAAAATGAAAATACAGCAAGGAAATTTATGTTTTTTCGATCCAGGCATATCAAAACTATTGAAACCTGCGTTTTAGAAATTTTTTGTAAAATTTAGATTCAATCTTTCAACAATGAAACGCTTTAATAAATTATAAAAATAATATTACTGCAAGAAAAATTAGTTTGGTTCGATCCAGGCATATCAATACTATTGAAACCTGCGTTTTAGAAATTTTTTGTAAAATTTAGATTCAATCTTTCAACAATGAAACGCTTTAATAAATTATAAAAATAATATTACTGCAAGAAAAATTAGTTTGGTTCGATCCAGGCATATCAAAACTATTGAAACCTCCGTTTTAGAAATTTTTTGTAAAATTTAGATTCAATCTTTCAACAATGAAACGCTTTCTTTAATTATAAAATGAAAATACAGCAAGGAAATTTATGTTTTTTCGATCCAGGCATATCAAAACTATTGAAACCTGCGTTTTAGAAATTTTTTGTAAAATTTAGATTCAATCTTTCAACAATGAAACGCTTTAATAAATTATAAAAATAATATTACTGCAAGAAAAATTAGTTTGGTTTGATCCAGGCATATCAATACTATTGAAACCTGCGTTTTAGAAATTTTTTGTAAAATTTAGATTCAATCTTTCAACAATGAAACGCTTCCTTTAATTATAAAAATGAAAATACAGCAAGGAAATTTATGTTTTTTTCGATCCAGGCATATCAAAACTATTGAAACCTGCGTTTTAGAAATTTTTTGTAAAATTTAGATTCAATCTTTCAACAATGAAACGCTTTCTTTAATTATAAAAATGAAAATACAGCAAGGAAATTTATGTTTTTTTCGATCCAGGCATATCAAAACTATTGAAACCTGCGTTTTAGAAATTTTTTGTAAAATTTAGATTCAATCTTTCAACAATGAAACGCTTTAATAAATTATAAAAATAATATTACTGCAAGAAAAATTAGTTTGGTTCGATCCAGGCATATCAATACTATTGAAATCTGCGTTTTAGAAATTTTTTGTAAAATTTAGATTCAATCTTTCAACAATGAAACGCTTTAATAAATTATAAAAATAATATTACTGCAAGAAAAATTAGTTTGGTTCGATCCAGGCATATCAAAACTATTGAAACCTGCGTTTTAGAAATTTTTTGTAAAATTTAGATTCAATCTTTCAACAATGAAACGCTTTAATAAATTATAAAAAATAATATTACTGCAAGAAAAATTAGTTTGGTTCGATCCAGGCATATCAAAACTATTGAAACCTGCGTTTTAGAAATTTTTTGTAAAATTTAGATTCAATCTTTCAACAATGAAACGCTTTCTTTAATTATAAAAATGAAAATACAGCAAGGAAATTTATGTTTTTTTCGATCCAGGCATATCAAAACTATTGAAACCTGCGTTTTAGAAATTTTTTGTAAAATTTAGATTCAATCTTTCAACAATGAAACGCTTTAATAAATTATAAAAGTAATATTACTGCAAGAAAAATTAGTTTGGTTCGATCCAGGCATATCAATACTATTGAAATCTGCGTTTTAGAAATTTTTTGTAAAATTTAGATTCAATCTTTCAACAATGAAACGCTTTAATAAATTATAAAAATAATATTACTGCAAGAAAAATTAGTTTGGTTCGATCCAGGCATATCAAAACTATTGAAACCTGCGTTTTAGAAATTTTTTGTAAAATTTAGATTCAATCTTTCAACAATGAAACGCTTTAATAAATTATAAAAAATAATATTACTGCAAGAAAAATTAGTTTGGTTCGATCCAGGCATATCAAAACTATTGAAACCTGCGTTTTAGAAATAGTTTGTAAAATTTAGATTCAATCTTTCAACAATGAAACGCTTTCTTTAATTATAAAAATGAAAATACAGCAAGGAAATTTATGTTTTTTTCGATCCAGGCATATCAAAACTATTGAAACCTGCGTTTTAGAAATAGTTTGTAAAATTTAGATTCAATCTTTCAACAATGAAACGCTTTAATAAATTATAAAAATAATATTACTGCAAGAAAAATTAGTTTGGTTCGATCCAGGCATATCAAAAACTATTGAAACCTGCGTTTTAGAAATTTTTTGTAAAATTTAGATTCAATCTTTAAACAATGAAACGCTTTCTTTGATTATTAAAATGAAAATTCATCAAGAAAATTTAAGTTTGGTTCGATCCAGGCATATCAAAACTATTGACACCTGCATTTTTCATTTATTTTTTCAATATTTTAATCGAAGCTTTTCTGAATGAAACGTTTTATTTAATTATAAAAATGAAAATACAGCAAGGAAATTTATGTTTTTTTCGATCCAGGCATATCAAAACTATTGAAACCTGCGTTTTAGAAATTTTTTGTAAAATTTAGATTCAATCTTTCAACAATGAAACGCTTTAATAAATTATAAAAATAATATTACTGCAAGAAAAATTAGTTTGGTTCGATCCAGGCATATCAAAACTATTGAAACCTGCGTTTTAGAAATTTTTTGTAAAATTTAGATTCAATCTTTAAACAATGAAACGCTTTCTTTGATTATTAAAATGAAAATTCATCAAGAAAATTTAAGTTTGGTTCGATCCAGGCATATCAAAACTATTGACACCTGCATTTTTCATTTATTTTTTCAATATTTTAATCGAAGCTTTTCTGAATGAAACGTTTTATTTAATTATAAAAATGAAAATACAGCAAGGAAATTTATGTTTTTTTCGATCCAGGCATATCAAAACTATTGAAACCTGCGTTTTAGAAATTTTTTGTAAAATTTAGATTCAATCTTTAAACAATGAAACGCTTTCTTTAATTATAAAAATGAAAATACAGCAAGGAAATTTATGTTTTTTTCGATCCAGGCATATCAAAACTATTGAAACCTGCGTTTTAGAAATAGTTTGTAAAATTTAGATTCAATCTTTCAACAATGAAACGCTTTAATAAATTATAAAAATAATATTACTGCAAGAAAAATCAGTTTGGTTCGATCCAGGCATATCAAAACTATTGAAACCTGCGTTTTAGAAATTTTTTGTAAAATTTAGATTCAATCTTTAAACAATGAAACGCTTTCTTTGATTATTAAAATGAAAATTCATCAAGAAAATTTAAGTTTGGTTCGATCCAGGCATATCAAAACTATTGACACCTGATTTTTCATTTATTTTTTCAATATTTTAATCGAAGCTTTTCTGAATGAAACGTTTTATTTAATTATAAAAAATGAAAATACAGCAAGGAAATTTATGTTTTTTTCGATCCAGGCATATCAAAACTATTGAAACCTGCGTTTTAGAAATTTTTTGTAAAATTTAGATTCAATCTTTAAACAATGAAACGCTTTCTTTAATTATAAAAATGAAAATACAGCAAGGAAATTTATGTTTTTTTCGATCCAGGCATATCAAAACTATTGAAACCTGCGTTTTAGAAATTTTTTGTAAAATTTAGATTCAATCTTTAAACAATGAAACGCTTTCTTTGATTATTAAAATGAAAATTCATCAAGAAAATTTAAGTTTGGTTCGATCCAGGCATATCAAAACTATTGACACCTGCATTTTTCATTTATTTTTTCAATATTTTAATCGAAGCTTTTCTGAATGAAACGTTTTATTTAATTATAAAAATGAAAATACAGCAAGGAAATTATGTTTTTTTCGATCCAGGCATATCAAAACTATTGAAACCTGCGTTTTAGAAATTTTTTGTAAAATTTAGATTCAATCTTTAAACAATGAAACGCTTTCTTTAATTATTAAAATGAAAATTCATCAAGAAAATTTAAGTTTGGTTCGATCCAGGCATATCAAAACTATTGACACCTGCATTTTTCATTTATTTTTTCAATATTTTAATCGAAGCTTTTCTGAATCAAACGTTTTATTTAATTATAAAAATGAAAATACAGCAAGGAAATTTATGTTTTTTTCGATCCAGGCATATCAAAACTATTGAAACCTGCGTTTTAGAAATAGTTTGTAAAATTTAGATTCAATCTTTCAACAATGAAACGCTTTAATAAATTATAAAAATAAAATTATAGCAAGGAAAATTAAGTTTGGTTCGATCCAGGCATAGCAAAACTATTGAAACCTGAATTTTTGAATTTTTTTAGAAAATTTTGATTCAAGCTTTCAACAATGAAACTATTTCTTTAATTATTAAATTTAAATTACAGCAAGGAAAATTAAGTTTGGTTCGATCCAGGCATATCAAAACTATTGAAACCTGAATTTTTGAAATTTTTTAGAAAATTTTGATTCAAGCTTTCAACAATGAAACTATTTCTTTAATTATTAAAATTAAATTACAGCAAAAAAAATTAAGTTTGGTTCGATCCAGGCATATCAAAACTATTGAAACCTGAATTTTTGAAATTTTTTAGAAAATTTTGATTCAAGCTTTCAACAATGAAACTATTTCTTTAATTATTAAATTTAAATTACAGCAAGGAAAATTAAGTTTGGTTCGATCCAGGCATATCAAAACTATTGAAACCTGAATTTTTGAAATTTTTTAGAAAATTTTGATTCAAGCTTTCAACAATGAAACTATTTCTTTAATTATTAAAATTAAATTACAGCAAAAAAAAATTAAGTTTGGTTCGATCCAGGCATATCAAAACTATTGAAACCTGCATTTATGATTTATTTTTTCAAGATTTTTATCGAAGTTTTTCTGAATGAAACGCCCTAAAAGAACGTTGTTTTGCAGTTTTTTTTTCTCTTTCCTCTACCAATCCTTCATGTGTCCATGACCTGATGATGACTAATAAAAAAAAGCCTTTGTTTAATGCATATAGAAAAAACATGGAAGAAAAAAAAAAGACAGGTATAAAAAAAGCATGCAAAAAAAAAAAAACAATGAAATTGATTGCAAGCATCGCTTGAAAGCAGTCGTCATTCAGTCTATCTTTTTTTTTTCAAAAGGCTTTTCGTTCAGTTTAAAATGTTTTTAATATATTTTTTTGAATAAGTGATTTCATATTTTTTTTTTTTATTCAAATTTCTACTAATTTTCATTTGACACCATTATATATGGTAGACATCTTAAATTTAGCCCTCTATCTATGACATAATAATGGATAAAAATCAAATTTTTATGCTTTTTAAAATTTGCTTAAAAAAGTTGATACTTGCAAACTTACTGATTTGTTCTTAACCCGCCAAGATTTATCCCAGTTTGAATATGAAAAGCTTACTTGTTCTGGAACAATAAAAAACCTTTATTTTGACTATGTTCTAATCAAGAATAATGATAATGATGCTTATATTCCACTCGAAGAAGCCGTTAATAAATTGCATAAATTTGAGAAACTCGAATTGTATGTTTTTTCTATTGCAGATAATTTTTTTATCTATTGTTTTAGACCCATTATTTTAATTATCGCGATTCACGATAGATGATCGATCGCTAGAATCAAAATATGAATCAAAATGTGTTAAAAAAATTAGTCATTAATCTATGGTGTCTGCTTTTATTTTAACCTTTTGCTTTTATCAAATATCACGGTTAGTAATAATAAAATTAATCATTTTCATTGCTCTAAAAAGTTTTTTAACTAAAACATATAAAAGAAATTAATTTTCATTGTAAAAATTTCTTATTTTTTTTATTGCTTAAAATTTTATTAAATTGTTTGAAAAGTAAAATTTACTAAACTTAATGTTGTCTTTGTTAATTATATAATCGATCATTTTTATTACGTCAAAAAATCCAACAAAAAAACAACAAAGATCTTTTCCATTCTCTAATTGGCCGAACAACAAATTGTAAACTGTTCTTTATTTTTCTTTAAAAAAAGTGAAAATAACCGCAGGCGAGCAACCGGTTGTTACGGGTTTACGCCTCTCAAAAAATTATCTAAAGTTGCAAAAGAAAAAAGAATCTATCTTTTTGGGTAAAAATCAACTCTGCAGGAACTATTTTTTTCTTCTTTAAAAAAAGAAGAAGTTTATTTTTTATCAAAAAAAATTGCGGGTTAAAAAAGAAAATGTTCGTAAATATCAAAATTTTATTTCTCTTTTCCATTATTTTTTGTAATATTAATCATGTTTTTGGAACAATAAGTGGAGGATTTTATAATTTTGTTTCAAATCGATTTGGTCAACCTACCGCTGAATTACTTGCAAGAAATGATTTAGGCGGAGGTGGATCTTTTGGTGGTGGAATTAATGGAATGGTCAGGTAAGACTCTTTTTTTCTTTGGTTGATTAACTCTAAAAATCTGTTTTCACGATAAAAAAATTCTTAGCAGTTGATAATTTTTTTGTTTTTGATAACAAAAATAAAAGAAAATTTAAAATTTGTATATTTTTAGACGCCCACCTGTAATTATCGTTCATGGAATAACTAATAGCGCTGGAACGTTTGCCAGAATACAACAATTTTTTTTAAACCATGGTTATCAAGATAATGAAGTTTATGCAACTACTTATGGCGATGCAGGAAAAACTAATGTGGTGCTTGTTCAAATGGATTGCCATTATGTTAAATCTGTGAGTAAAAATAATTCCAAAAAATGTTTAATATTTATGCAAATTTTTTTTACAAAACAAATGCTCAAAATAATTTCATAAGTTCTTTAACTTCTAAATTTGCAGATTCGAATTCTCATTCAAGCTGTGGCTGAATATACTGGTTCCCAAGTTCACGTGATTGGAATATCCATGGGTTCACCAATAGCTCGAAAAGCTATCCTTGGAGGATCTTGCGTTGATACAGGCGAATATCTTGGCCCACCTCTCACAGGTTTAATTCATACTTATGTCGGAGTTGCCGGAGCAAATTTTGGTTCATTCCTTTGCGTTTTTCCATTTGGTACTTGCAATTTGAATAATGGAATGCATTGTCAATCGAGATTTCTCGCAGATATAAATGCCCCAATTCGATATGAAGGCGCCAGAATTTTTACTATATATTCTCAAAATGATGATAAAGTTGGATTTCAAGCTTGTGGAAGAAAACTCAGCGACATCAATGGCCAAAATGCAGCTTTTGAAAAAGGTGGAATGAATCACGATCAAATCATTTTTAATACCATTCCATTACAATATAATCTTGTTACTCATGGACATGCAAAAAAATAATTTTTTGTTGGAAATAAAAAGATAGCTTCTTTTATATATTTTTCTTAGCATTTTTCTTTCTAATTATTAAATTTTGACCGAGTTGATAGAGAATAAGAAAAAAAATCCAAAGCGATAATCAAATAATAATCTAAAACAAAAACATAAATGGATGAATTTTTTTCATTTTTTCTGCTTTTTTTATTTATTATCAAGAAAAAAATGTTAATTCTCTCACAATAATGAGAAAAAAATCTTTTATTTTACATTTTTTAAAATACTTTTTTTTTTCAACAAAATAAAAAAAAATGCTCTTTAACCCACGAACACGAACTTAAAATAAAAACAAGCGGTCAAATTGAACAACTGGACATCTTGCGCTTTTATGCATCGTCATCGTAGTTAGAAAAGCAAAAAACCACGAACAACCTTTTTTTTTGCACCGTCATTTTATAGTCCGCGTTCCTTTTTCTTTGCTTCGTCAGCTTAAGAGACAGACAAAATAGGTTTGACACAAATCATTATTTTGGGGCGTTCTTTTTCAACGAAAAAGTGTGTTTAATAGTTTATTTTTTTTCACCTGTTCTCTTTTTTATATTTTATATTTTTAATCCTCCACGAAAATGACTGTTCTCAACAATGAAATATTGAATACTATTTTTATAAAATTAATGGATTCATCCGATACTTTATCCGATGCAACTTTGATCAACTTTATGTCAGCGGGAAAACAAACATTTAATATTGGTTTAAACCATTTACGACGATCTCAAAAAATTGTGATTGAAACTAATCGGATAGGTATTATTTGTCTTAATAATGATGTAAGTTGCTTAAAAAAAATTTTTTAATGCAGTGAAAATGTATTTATGAAAAGAAAATATTTTTATTTTAGGACATTAAAATTAAATGCTTTTGGATTCATTATAGTCACCCATTATTAGATGCCATTTTAGCATTTGTTTCAATTACAGTTAATGAAATTAAAATTATATCATGGCCAAACGTGGATTTTGCAAAAAGAATAAACCTGGAAAATCTTCTATTTTGCGTTAGTTTTTTATGTTTTGTTTTTAATTTACTTTTATGGGAAAATATTTATTAAAAATCCCAAAAAAATTATATAAAAATTCCACTGTGATAAAAGCCAAAATTTGCCATAAATTTAAACAAACAAAAAATATATTTTGTGGTTTATTCTTAAAATTTACAAAAGAAAATAAAAAAGATTTTTTAGGAAACTTCAAAAACTCCACTTTCGTTTCCAAAATTTAAATTCAATAATCTTATTTATCGAACCCATAAAAAGCGGTTACATGCGTAAGTTTATTCGTCTTTTTTGTTTGTTATATTTTTCTATAATTATTTTTAGTTTGCCATTTTTTAATGTTAAAAATCTTGAGTTTCAAGGCTCATTTATTTACAAACCATATTCGTTAAATGAAGAAAAAATGAAACTTTTCTCAACTTATATTTCTCAAAATTTTCCAAACCTAAAATTTCTAAACGTTAATCTAACTTTTTGTGCTCCATTGAATCAAGAAAATTTATTCCAAGAAATTCAAAAACTAAAATCAAATGTTTTTCAAGAAATTCCATTAAATGTCAAAGGAATTATTCAATTTAGTGGAAACTTTCGTGATGCATCTCGTTCAAATATAAATTTTATTAACAAAGCTGAGAAAGAAAAAACTATGAAAATTAAATATGAAAATAAAAACACAATTATTACTAAGGAATTTTTAATTCATGATGGATTAAAATTTGAGTTTATCGCTAATTTTTTTTCTTACGATTGGTGAATTATATTTTTGACATTTAATTTATTTTCATTAAAGCAAAAATTTACTAAGTAAAATAAAAAAAAATCAGAAATAGCAAAATCACAAAATTAACATAAAAACAATTTTAAAATCTATTTTCACTATAAAAAACTTAACAAAAAATGCAAATTTTTATTTTTTATTAAATTTTAACGAATATCCTCCAAATTCCCTATCTTTATCTTTTGTAATTATCAAAGTATCCGAATCATTCATGCTGCCATTAAAAACTCTTTCATCAAATTCATTTACGATTTGTCGAAGTAGAAATTTAGCTTCACTAATTGCATTTTTAACATTCAAATTTTTTGTTAACGCAATTTCTTCCATTTCTTTTAAAGAATAATGTTGGACCCTTTGAATGCGTTTTCGATCATGAAAAGCTATAAAAATATCATTGACTCCAGCAAAATGACATTGAAGGGCTGCTTTGAAAGCAGTTTTAGGTTGAATTTCTTGATTATTATTCGAATTATTAACGGCTTTAATTTCAACTGGAATAATTTGGCCATTTTTGTTTTTGTTTATAAATGCATCGATTTCTGAAGTGTAATGAATTCGAATGGAAGATTTAGTTTGAAAGAAATTATAATTATTTTTTGTTTCAAAATAATCGCAACTAAAAGTTGGAGGCAATGACGAAGTTCTTTTAACAAAATTTAGGGGTAAATTAAAACTTTTATGTCGAAAAGTTGTCCATTCAGGTGTTAAACTTTTATCGTTAGTTAACATTCCAGCAACGCATGAACCAATTTGATAATTAATATTTTTATTATCGAAATATTCAATATTTCCATGAAGTTCTAAAACATAATAATCCAATTCCAAATTAGTCTCTGATGATTTTCCAACTTTTTTTAATTCCATTACACATTTTCTTGTTTGTGTATTTACATTCATCATAGCTAATTGCTTTAAACATGCTCGATTTGTGATTAACGAATGCTTTTCAAATATATTCCAAAGCTCATTGAAATTTGTTTGATGTTCATAAAGAATCGGAATAGATTGATACGGAGTGGCGAAACTATTTGGTGGAATAACAAAATCAGAATGATTTTCATTTTGTTTTTGTTGTTTAAAAAATGATTTAAAGCTTTGTTTATAAATCCATTGTTTATGAAAATAATTAATCATTCGAGCATTTTCAGGTTTTTGATTAATTAAATAATTTTCTTCGTTGTTGTTGTTTGAAATATTATAATAATTGTTAAATGCCATAGTTAATGAAAGTTATGTAGCTCTCAAGAAATCCAATCAAGGGTAGAAGTGTTCCAATTTTGATGACTTAAACCTGCCATGATTGTTTTCCTTTTATACTTAACCAAAAAAAAGAAGCATTATTCATAGTTTAAAAAGAAAATGTATTCTGACGCATTTAAAAATTGTTTATGGTTCTTCTTTTTTCTGATGATAATTATTTACGTTGCAAAAAAGCTACCACGAATGAGATAGTTGACAACAATAATAGCAATAAAAAGCAAGCCATTGTTGTTGATTGATAAAAATTTGCTTGAATATTAACAAGCAGTTTCGTCGGAACACTTACGTGTGTTATTCATTCACGTTAGTTCGTTTTTCTTCTTTTCTGTGGTTAATGAGAAAATGAGAGATAATGTTATCTTTGAAAAGTATGGCGTCGTCAAAGAAATGAAGCAGCGTACAAAAATAAAATGAGTAAGCTACATTCAGTTTTTGTGTTTTATGTATCTAACATTTTTTTTTTGAATTGCCAAAAAAAGAAAAGGTTAATGAGTTGGAAATTGAAGGAATAAAGTTTAAAAATTTGTCAAAATAATTAGTTATTTTATAAATATAAACATTTTTAAGATTATTAAAACAATAAATTATTGTTAGATTAAAGAAAAACGAAATAAACTAAACACATTCTTAAATTACTTTAAATAAACTTTTTACTGTGTTAATTTTGAATGTAATTTTTTTAAAGAATCTAGAATTATTTTAAAAAATTTCAATAAATGGCTAAATATTGTCAGAACGCATTTATTATAAAAATTTTAAAAGTTCATTTATCAACATTTTAATATAATAAAACAAAAAAATAAAAATTACAAAAAAAAAGTTAAATTACCCGAATGCAGAAATAATAAGGCATATTCAAATTATTACAAACAAATTGGAAATTGGTATGAATTATAAAAAAATATATATACAAATTTCGACAAAAATAAATTCTAAATACAGAACTAACATAAAAAACGGAAGAGAAAAAAA
Source organism: Panagrolaimus kolymaensis (assembly GCA_028622995.1). Taxonomy (NCBI): domain Eukaryota; kingdom Metazoa; phylum Nematoda; class Chromadorea; order Rhabditida; family Panagrolaimidae; genus Panagrolaimus; species Panagrolaimus kolymaensis. Next base: position 10,091 of record JAJQJQ010000522.1, on the reverse strand, counting down.
TAATAATTCAAAAGTGTTTTTTAACAAATTTTTTTAAAAGTAAACCCGTATTCTTTAAACGTTGGCTTCTAAGTTTTAAGTAAGTTTGTTGCTATTTTGTTTTTTTTTGCTTTATTTGTTATTGGAATGGTGATTTATAATCAGAGAGCATTAGAATTGGTTCGACCCAAAGGAATTTTATGCACTAAAGTTGTGGATGGAGTGCTTTGAGTGGTATTAGCAAGTTCAGCAACATTAATGGGTTCAATTTTTTTTATTGAAAAACTTTTCTTCAATGATTTTCTTATTCGATCCGCTGTGGGTTTTCCACCATGATTGAGCCAATTTATTTCATTCAAAGATTTTATAAGATTTTGGGACTGAAAATGTTTTTTGATTCTCATCTAAAGTTAAATGAATTTTTTTGTTTGTTTGCAGATTTAAAAAACAAAACAAATATTTTTTGTGTCACGACAAATTTGCATATATTTGTGTTTTTGACATAAAATTTTTGTCTATGAAATAACAAAATCTGCATACATTGGAGTCTCATAACGAAAAAAATTATTTTTTAAAACTAAAAAAAGCTTTTGAAAAGCATAGTTGCCCGAAAATATGAATAACTTTTAGTAATTAATTTTAGTGATGGGGCTCCCAGTATTTTTTTATAAAGCTCCACTACTTATCATTTTTTGTAATAACTCACTTTATAAAAGCTTTCCTTCCTTTCAGTGGATCGTTGAGAACTTCTCTCAGATGAATCCGCAGAACTATCAGTACTTTTTCCATCATAGCTTGTAATCATAGTCAAAACAGCTGGCAACAATATTAAACCATGAAACATTCCAAGAATAACTACAACTACGATAGTTTTAAGAAAAACCAAAGCAAGATATGATTGTTTGAATAAAAGTGGAAGTAATGCAACAATAGTGCTAAGGCCAACTTGAACCATTGGCCACCCAATAATTCCAAGAGCTGTTTCAATTCGTTTTCGAGGGTGCTGAAATTTTTTTATAGGGAAATTTAAATAATTTTTTTTTGAAGTTTAGAAACTTACAACTTTAGGAGCTTTATAATAATGAAAAGAAATGTGAGCAGTGAAATCAACGCTGAACCCAATAGCCATAAGCAGGGCCGCCATGGAAAGAGGATCCAAATCGACATTCCAAAGAGAAAGTAACCCAAAAATTCCCCAAGAAATGGAAAAAACAGAAAAAACTGCGGCAATAACGGACAAAACATGTGGGATAAATAGACAAATAACTGCGGTGCAAGCCAAAGCAGCCGCAACGCTTCCAATAACGGTTCGATCGATTGACATGGTCTAAAATTAAAGAAAGATATGAGTTTGAGAAAGTAATGAAAAAAAGGCTTTAATTTAGGCAAATTAGGGTTATAAAGTTCCCAAGGAAGAGAAAAAATGAGATATTAACTCATCTCCAAAAAAATATTGAAAGGCCTTTAAAAAGTGTGTTTTTTTTTTAAACTTAAAAAATGTTACATTTTTGGATTGAAAAATAGCGAAATTCATCTCTCTGAATTTTTTTTTTGGAATGGTTAAAAGGATAATATAAATAAATTTTCTAGCCAAAATAAGGGTATTTCTCATTCAGTACCCTAAGTCAGAAGATTTTAAAAGTAGCTACTGGTCTCTTTCTTACCTGATCAACAAAGGGCGTATGATCACTATAAGGATAAACTTGAAAATCAGAATATTTTTCAGCAATTTTTCTCCAATGTTTTACAGCTGGAACCATTCATGATACTTTATAACTTCATGGAAATTTGTTATAAAGAAAAACGAGGTGATACATTCTGGTTCATTAGCCAAGCATGCGGTTTCATTAAAATGGACAAATGACGCCAAATAAAAATATGTTGCAGATTTAAAAAATGTTGGAACTTCAGTGTATGTAAATTCTTCCGTGTCAGCATAAAATCTCAAAAGTCTTCGTATGGGGTTAACCAAAAATAAGTAGATTCAGAGCCATAGGAATTTGTTGCGTGTTCGAAATCATAAACTAAATCCTAGCTTTTTGAAGCCTCTCAGGATCCCGCAAATCTCCGGGGTTCATTACAAAAACGCTAATGGTTGCATATTTCTTAATGCCGTTTCAAAAGTATGTTGAAAATCATGCAAATATGAATTAGGTAAAGCCATTTTATCATGGAAATATTACTTGACATTCGAGAAATTCCTATCCCTGAAATATAAAAATATGCTACCATGCAATGCCAAGGGTAATTCTCACGGGCCAATGTGTAACTGCGGCACTCCAAGCTTTAACAACTTGATCGTGGAATTCTGAACATTTTTTAACGATCATCGAACGAGCGAGGGATCAGCTTTGAAGCAGCATAAAATTGATTGAAGGCCTTTATTTCACGTTTTCCACCAATTGCCATAACCGCGGTGAAAAGGATGAGTTGATAAAATAGCAAATAGCTATGGCAATTGCAGAATAAATACAAAATGTTCGAACTGCTGGGGTATCAGAAAATGCTCCAATGGCAAAAGACATGACATTTGTGAGGGAACTGAAAAAATTACATATTTAATATTTTCAAATTCCAAAAATTAAGGATTTGAATAGAAAAAAGTATTTTTTAAATATTTTATTTTACGTTTTTTGTTTTTAAATGCCAAAGAAAAAATTCCCTTACCTAATAGTAATGGATGGACCTGCATCTCAAGGGTAGTGGCAGTTCGTTCAGGAACTGTTGCAGCTGGATCCGATCGATCCCAAGCTCTCATAATAATAAAACATCATCAATTCCAACGGATAAAACTAAAAACAAAGCTGCAACAACGATGGATTGAAATTTCATTCCCAAAGCTGACATTAAACCAAGTGAAGCGATGAGAGCCAAAAGAGGAATGACACATCCATAAAAGCTTCCCATGGTTTACTTTGAGCGGGATTGTAACTGAAAAAAAATAATTTTGATAACGAAATGTTATGCTAATTTTTTTTTCTCTGCTTTTTAAGGTTTCAACTCAAAATTTAAATTTTTGCTTATTTTAGTCTTAGAATTTTGCTTTTCCAAGAAAATATAACACTGTACTTTTATTTTTTCATTTCCCTTTTTTGCTTTTCTTTTTTGCAAAAACTGATTTTAAAGATCATTCCAAAACCACATAATACATATTTGTTGACCGAATGGCCACATCATCTTAATTATTATCCCTTTTCTTTTCTTATCATATTTTTTATGGACGCCGCCATATTGCCTTAAGCAATTTAATTTACTAAAATATTTATTGCGTAAAAATTAATTAAAAGAAAAATAGAAAATAGAAATTGCGTAATGCTTCCTTTTCAAATGAGACGACATCTCAAAAACAGGACAGGAGAGATAAGTGAAAAAAAATTGATAAATATTGTCGTCGTGTGTCCCAAATTGGATCGGTCAAAAACATATATCCCAATTTTTAGAACGAAAAAAAGAATAACAAAACTTGGTTGACAAGAAAAAGAAAAAATAATGTTTTTATTGTTTTTTTTCCTTGAAACTTAAACTTTTTTTTTGAAAATGTTTCAAATTAATTTTGATCTAAGATAAATTGCTAAAAGCCAAAAAAACTTACCGAAATGAAAAAGCCACAACAAAAATAATCATAGCCGAAATGGAACCAAAAATTAATGGAGCCGTTTCCGTTCCCATTCTTCGAACTTCACTTGAAATTAAATTATCCCCAGTGATTCCCGTGTATAAGTAAAGTCGAATATTCTGGGTTCTCAAATAGTTTTATTGCTTCATGCAACCAATCTATCATCACATCAGTGTCTTCCCTTAAAATAATAAACAAAAAATTAATTTAGGTCTTGAAAAGAAATTTATTAAAAAAATTTACCAATCCGCGACTAAATAAAATGGCATTACTGCTGTTGAGAATGAATCCAAAATGTTAGTATCTGGGCGAAGCTTAATTCCATAAACATTGTTTCCTAAAACATTTTTTTATAAATTAAAAAATATCAAAAAAGCTGCCTTTTTAAAAGCCGAAGATCCAAAAATTTATAGGGCAAAAAAATTACCTATAAAGCTCGGGTGCCAAAAAGTTCAATAGCGGGATAAGTAAAAGTATCAGTATTTGTTGGATCATATAATTTTAAAAATGCCAAAAATGCTGTATTTAATTCACAATAAGGCTCACATAAATCTTTAAACCCATATTCTTTTCCATTTTTAGTTACTTTACATCGGTTTGTAAAGATTTGGTTAAATTATATATTATCCACGATATTCTTCTCGAAGTAAACTTCCTCCATCTCGGGCGTGGCTCATCACGTAACATGGATCCATGGTGCCATTCTAAAAAAATATCGGGATTCAAATAATTTATCGAAAAAATTTAGGAATATGCAAATTTTCAAAAAAAATATACTAAAAAATTTTTGGGCATCCATTTAACATTTTTCAAAATTACTCATAAATTTACGAAATTTTGTCAAAAATTTAAGAAATTTTTTATAAAAAAATTTACATACCTGTTTTAAAAATGATTTAGCTACAGCATATTCTTTTTGAGATGGAGCATTCAATGGAGAATATTCAGATCTAACATTATTAGCTTCTTCAAAATTTATCATTCCACATGATAAAATCGTTGTAAAAATTAAACAACTTATTATAACCAAAATTGGTCTCTTTCCAATTTGAAAACCAAGCCAATAAAATAATTTATCTATATAATGCGTTGGATGCAGCATACTTCTTTTTTTAGTTTTTAGGCTTCGATGAGTTTAATTTTCAGCTAACTTCAAAATTGGGTAATTTTTTTTTCAGTAAAAAATTACTGTCAAAAGTTTCAAATTTGCAATTTCTTCAAGATTCTCGTATATTTTTTTCTTTCAAAAATCAACACAAAAATTTAAAATAAATTTAGGTCGGGTTGGTCGCCTTTTTAAATTTGGCGTAAAATAAGCTTTCGAAATTCTTTGAAATTTGTTATTTGCAATAAATCTAAAAATATTTTCTTTAAACAAAAATCAAAAAAAAATTCAGAAATAAAGAACGCTGGAAAACACGCAGCGATGTCGAAACAGTCTTAGCTGGTTTCATTAACCACTTTGGCATTGTTCACAAAACGCTACTGGTTAACTAAACCAGCAAATTTCAATCAAACGAAAAAATTGCTGGTTTACTAAACCACTTTTTCGGAAAGCTTCGTTTTTTGAATGAAGACAAACGAGTCTTTCTTTGGTTCTCTGCCTCAATGAAATGTTTCGTTTTGCTTTTCTTCAAGGATTTTTTGAAGGCATTTTTTCAAAAGTGGTTACACAAAAACGGTTAGCTTAACCGGCAAATTTTCTGGTTTAGCAAACCAGCAGTTTAGTAAACCAGCAAAAAAAGTGGTTTAGTTAACCCGGTTAAATAGACTGTTTCGACATCCCTGAAAACACGCGTCAAAACGAAATAAATAAAAAGAAAGTTCTGGGATTCACGTGAATTAAATATAAAAACGAGCGATGAATAATAAAAAAATGGATTTGATTCCAGAAAGAACTTACTTCATTATTATTTTCAGAAAGAGAGAAGGACGGATATTTTAAATTGAACGATGGATGGACAAAAAGCAACTACAAAAAAAACAGAGGCGATCTGGCAGGCGGCTAACTAGATTTTTCGTTTTTCATTTTCTTAAAGTAATGTTTTAGCGAAGAAAAAAAGAAGCAATAAGGGATTAAGAATTAGTGTTTTTATTTTAGACTTCTTTTTTTGGGAGGAATAAAGGATAAAGGACAAAATGAAATGGAAATGGATCAGTGAATTCAAAAATCGAAAGTTTGGATTTGCATGAATAAAAAGAGAGAGGGTTGATATGGATTATGCAAATTTCAAAAATAGAGATACTTTAGAAATCTCTCGTAAATTTATTTTTGGCGGAGCAAATTTAAATAGATACAAAATTTTATTTAAAAAAGATTTTTTTGTTATTTAAAAATTGACAATTTTTATTTTTTGTTTAAAATAAAGGCAATAATTTTAGCACCCATACTTTTATGCAACCAAAGCCCAGGTCTTTTTAATAAAAAATAAAAAATAATAGCTAATTCATTTTTTTCTCTTTTTTTCGACGTAGATCAAAAATAAGTAAAGAGAATAATTGGCTTGAACAACAAAAGAAAGAAAGTTGTGAAGAAGAAAAGTGAAAAAAATATGTAATAAAATTAAGTTAACTTGTTTATTGCTTCCTTATTTAGCAGCCATCATCGGGCAGCGGAAGAGTTGTTGTTAAAAGTTACCGCGATTATTACGCAATGAAATGAAACATCCTTCCTTTTCCTTTTTTTCATTCCATCCAATCCATCTCCGCGTGTATCTTCTTCAATAACTTCGACGATAATAAAAAAAATGCAAAAAAACTCCGGTTTCAGCGTCGTGGCAGCAAAAAGCAACAAAAAAAGAAGTTAGGAATCATTATCTCTTTTCTCTTTTTTCTATTATGTGTAAAGCCCAAAAAGATAATTAACTGGAAACGAAAGAAAAATTATAAAAGAGATTTGTCATTCTCGTACATACATGGGCAAGGGAGTGTGTCAAGGTTTTTTTGCTAGCGGTACCCCAAATTTTCCAAAGGGTCTCCCCTCTCTGCTATTTTTTGGCTAGCAGAAAAAAAAGCGGTACCCTCAGAATACAGAAAAAAATTTCCCTTGGTATCCCCTGTGGATTTTTTCATTTTCTAAAAAACCTCAGCGGTACCCCGGTACCTCTGGGTGTGTCAAAACACACCCAACACCCCTGTGCCCATGTGTGTTCTCGTAATTAATTTTTTTTAGAATATTTTTTCAAGGTTGGCGCCTTCATATCCGATGGAAGCAGTTTAAAAGGTGTGAAAATTGGGATAGCAGGTTTTAATTATGTCAAAGTAGATATGAATGGAGGACATCAATTAATTAAGATATGGATGGAAATGAAAATCAGAAAAAAAAATTTCTTTAATTTGGCGAAGCTGAAAGTAGCCTTTCTTTTGGTTGATACAATTTTACCAAAAAATAAAACGACTTATTTTAGTTTTTTCAACTGAATAAATTATTTAAAAAATATTTTAAGAAAATTAAAATAATCGAAGTAAAAAGAATTTATTATAATATTTATTTTTATCTTTGGGAAATTACTACAAAAAAAATTTTCTTACTTTCTTCAGCCATAGTTTCTGAAACTAGTCATCACGCAACAATAAAAAAAATTACTATTTCGCCGAATTTAAAGAAAATATTGGGAAGACACAGGTGCAAATAAGTTGTTATTTGTTGCGCCATCTTTACTAGACCGTGACATGTGATTATTCAAAATAGACAAAAAAAACAATACTATTCTTTGTATTTCTCAAAAAAAATATCCAAAGTCCAAAAAAAAAGTGATGGTCAAGTCAAAGAGAAAAAAAGAAGCATTTGTTTGTTTGCTTTCTATTTTTTCTTATTTTGATTATTTAAATGATGGCCAAAAGAAAAAATAGAAAGAAAGAAAAAATGAAATCAAATCAAAGCTTGTTTGCACAAGGAACACGTAATTTTTTTTCTCCCTTAAAAACAAGCAAGCTTTTTTTTTGATGATTTGATTTTTTATTATTTAATGATGCATTAAAAATGAGTTTAGTTTTAAACAAACTTTTTTCTTTCATTACAAGTTGAAGAAAAAAAGCCAAAGAAAAAAATGTAACAATTTTGATTTTTTTTTTTGAATAAAATATTTTTGGCGATATTATGTTTTTTAAAAGAAACTATTAAATCATTGACAGCCAAAAAGCAGGCGAGGAAATATACAAAAGAATAAGGAGGAAATTGGGACAATAAAAAGCGAAAGTGAAATGTGCCGAAAAAGCATAAAACAAGGAAGAAGAAAGACGTCGATTATGCGATCATTAAAAACTGGAAGAAATAAAAAAAATATAGAACAAATCGGTCTAGTTTTTATTTCTTTTTAGCCTACTTTCAAGGTCCATTTTATACAGTCAAAGAAAGTTGTTTTTTTATTCATAAATTCAAGGTTTAAAAAATGATATTGGAACAAAAAAGTCAAAAGCGAATGAAGTCTTTAAGAACTAATCGTACCTATGTTTTCAGCCTCTTTAATTTTAAAGACATTCACCTGGCCTTGTGGCGCAATGGATAACGCGTCTGCCTACGGAGCAGAAGATTGTAGGTTCGAATCCTGCCAAGGTCGAAATACTTTTTTCATTTTTTTATAATAACAAATTCTAAAACCCTACTAAAAAATCAAAACTTCGAAATATGACTTCATACATTCCTTTTTATATACCCATAATCTTCAAAGTTTTATTTCCAAAACAACGAAACAGTTTAATAAATGACTACATAATTTCATTTATTCATCCCAGATAAAATGAAAACAAGGATTTTACTTATTAAATAAAATAAAATTAAATAAAATACATTGATAAAAAAAGAAGATTAAAGAAATCCAATGTCGCGATTTGCAATTTATTTTTTTCGTTATTCGCCAAATTCAAGGGTTTTTCTTTTCTTTTTCAAAGGTTTTTTTACGCTTGGAAGAAAACTAGGATGCAAACAAAAATTAGGGTATTCTAATCCTTCGTTAATCAAAAAAAGTGAAAAAATAATTTTTGTTTCTGTTTCGAGAAAAAGTAGAACAAATTAAAAGTGGCTAGTTGTGGAAAAGAGCCGATGCTAAAATCTCTACAATCTTGTTCGTTGTCTTTATTATTCTTTTTTTTTGTTGCATCCGCTGTTCCTCCTAATGAACACAAAAAAAAAACGTTTAAAGACATGGTCGTGTTTTTTTTCTTTTTTATGTACAAGATTTGGCCGAATCGCCGAAGGGGAAATCAATAGTAGCAGCCTAATTTTGTAATAAAATAAAATAGAAAATGAATGGCTAAAAACAATGAAAAAAAAATTTCTAGAAAAAAAAACTATCTTTTTTCTTTTTTAGATAAATAAAAGCAATGAATTCAATTAAAAAATCGCTTTGAAACTTTTTACACAAGAAAAATTTAATAATTAAAAAATATCCGTATTCAAACTATTTTTTCAAAACAAAATCTTATATTATTGAGCAAAAAAAAATTATTGAAAAAAATACGGTTTTAAAAAGACCGCGAATATAAAAAATCGATTTTACTTTTTTCAACAAAAAACGATTGAAACGGATCCAATTTCTTTTTCTTTTTTTAATTCTCACATTTTTATCTTTTTTTATCAAAAGCACAGTCGATAAAAAGCTGACATGGATTTTAATCGTAAAAACTAAAATACTTCCTTTTTTTTTACATGGAGGCTTAAAAGAATGGGATGCATGAAAGAAAGTGAAGCAAGCAACAAACATTCTTTGAAATATTTTACGGTCAAATAATTATCAGATCTAATCCTACTCGTTTGTTAATTCACATCGTTAAATAAAAAAAAGCATTTAATTTGTTGTTTATCTCTTTTTTGAAGTATCATAAAAAAGAGGAGAGAGACTAGGAAAAAAAGATAAGGAAATGAACGAACGCGAAGTGATTTAAAAAAACAGGTAATTCAAATCAGTGGGAAAATGGATTTAAAAAAACGAAGAAATAACAACGACAAAAAAATGACAGCAGTGGTTTTCTGAAACTAAATGATCAGAAGTTCTTCTTTATCAAGCAAAAAGGTAGAAAAGTTTGTAACAAAAATAGACTTCTAAATTAAAATAAAAACCCTATAAAAAGAACGTCAAAATTGGAAAAAGCTTTAAAACAATTACATAAAAAAACAAAAAGATGGCCGATATCATAATTTTCAACTCAAAAAATATTGCACCGAAACTTTGAAAATTGAAAAAAGTAACATTTTTTCCATAAAATTTATTATAATTATTAATTTTATTTATTATGGAAAACTTTTTAAAAGAGTCATCTTAAAAACCATGAACCGACAAAATAATAAACTTTAGTCTTTATGAAGAAAAAATAATAAACAAATTTATGCTTATTTTTAAAAACAAAACAAAAATAAAGAGACTCATTGAAACAACAACAACAAAAAATAATAATAATTGCAAAATATAGCTTCGGAATTTGATTCTTCATATTCTTTGTTGACAAACAAATTGTTTTTATTTCTTTTTCTTTCATTCAAAGTTTTTGAAGCTTCGTG
>JAJQJQ010000521.1:0-22545 GCA_028622995.1 Panagrolaimus kolymaensis | reverse complement strand
AATCAAAAAAAATTTTTACAGAAGTCCTAGACATGGCAAATAATAAACATTTACTTTTTTAGTAACAGTAAGATACTTTATAAACAAACAATAATATTTATCACAACCTTGTCAAAATGTTTTTTTAACTTTGATAGTTTTGATTGATAATATTTTTTTGATCCAGCAACTTTGATTTCTCAACTTTTTTTTATGCGATATCGTGGCCATTTTTTCTTCTCGTATCGCAATACGTGCGCATTGCGCAAAACAAAAATGGGTCTCATATTTGAGACCAAAGCAACGACGACGCATTTATTTATTTATTACTTTTCACGTGCGCGCTACACTATCGTCGTCTGCTATTGTTGACATTGAACTTAAAAAAAACTTTTCTTTTGACATCAAAAGAATCATCGAAATCATTTCGTCTTTGAGCTTTTTTAACCACTCATTGAGAAAAACAATTTATTTTTATCATGGTCAAAAAGTCAACATGGCAGTTTTGATAGTTTCATGACGTACAAAATTTCCGTTGCATTATAAAAATAAATTTGGCAAAGACATTTCTCAAAAGCAAAAAAATAGTATACAAATAAAAATCAAATTTCATTATCAAAAAGATCAAATGAAAAAAAAAGGAAGTAAAAAATCAAAAACTAAAAAGTTTATAAAAAATACAGTATTTTTTTGTTGACGCTGAAAAGGGGTTTTCATTTTCATTTTATTATTTTGGTGTCAAATTGTTTTTTTGTTTCAACCTTCTTTGACGAAAATGAAACAATTTCAAGTTATTATTATTGTAATTATTTTTTATTCTGACTACCGTAACTATCCAATCAAAAGTGAGTTAATAATTAAGTTTGGGTTAAAGAGCGAAAAAAAGGTAATCAAGAGAGCTATTCAAATCCCAAGTCATGATGGGCCAAAGTGAATATAATTTTTTAAATTTAAAAATAAAAAAAAACTATTTTACTAAATTTGGGGGAGAATAAATATTTATTAACAAACATCTAATTTTTTATCATCAAAAAGTTGGATGAATGAAATTTTGTTTAAATATGATCAAAATCTAAAAAGCTTTCAAATTAAAAGAAACTCCTCCCCCTTTTTTCGGATAAAGCTGCCCCTTTTTCAAATGGAGTTTTCTATCTTTTTTCTTTAATTAAATAATCTTTCTTTTTTTCATAAATAATAATATAAGGCATGTTTTTTAGGCAAATCGTGAAACAATATTAACATTTGCATTTATTTTTTCTGGAACTATTTCTATTATTGTTGTAATATTTTTGGGTTTGAAAGCTTTATGGAAAAAATTTAAATAACAAAAACTCACCACAATAATGTAAGTTTTTCTGATAGCATTATGGAAAAAAATTTTAACAACAACGATTGAACCTTTTTTTGTTTCATGTTTTCAAATTTTTTTCAAAGCAGAAGGATTCTGAAAATTAATTTATTTCCTTCAAAAAACCTTTTATTAATTTTAAAATGAAAATATAAGAATCTTTTTAATTTTTAGTGCCAAATAGCTAATCCATGTGTTTCTATTTCAATTCCTTCAACGCCACTTGAAAATGGTATAAATCCATCTATTTACCCCAAAACTATTTACCTGATTATCAACACGCAATATTAGATACAGTTGTAGTGGAATTTATAAAATCCCAAATCGTAGTTTTTTGTTTTTTCATTACTTTTTTATAACTTGTTTTTTTTTTGATTTTAAAGGAAGATCCACCGCCAAAATACGAAGATGATGGAATAGCAAATCCGCCACCAACCATAGGAGCTCCACCAATTTATCAAAAGTAAAAAAAAAAAAATGGATAGACGCTGATTAAAATCACAAAATTATCCTCAAAATTTATTTATGCTTTTGTTTTTGTTTTCTTTCTTTTTTTAGGAAATAATTATTGCCTTTGATTGTTGTTTTTTTTAAATAAATAAAATATGCTCAAATTAGATAAAATAAATATTCAAAAAAAGCTTTTAAATTTTTGGAAAAACACCATCTTTTTTCATGCAAAAATTGAAAAAAGAAGAAATAATTATTTTTGTTTGCAAAAAATTGTTGGAAAATTGGTTTAATATATTTATTAATTATCCTCATGATGCTACATTGCCTCCTCCCATCGAAGCAACAACTCTAACCAATGTTCAAACAACCCAACAACAACAACTAGAGCCACATCACATCTACGGTGGTTGTTGACATTTGCAGCCTTCCACTACCTCCAGCAATAGCATGGCCTCCGTAAGTTTAATGAGAAAATAAAAAATAAAAAATAAAAAATAAAAAATCTTAATTTTTTTTAGAAATACTTTAACTGGATATTCATATAATGTCGCAATTGGAACATGCATGTTTGTTTATTATGATATACCAACAAAAAATGCAAATAATTTTCCAACTATGGATGAATGTTTAGTTAAATGTAAACCTACAACTTCTCCACCAACAACAACTACGATTTCGACGACTCTCACAACAACAACTACCCCAGTTTCAACAACTACTACAACTCAGACGACGAACAACTCCAACAACTCCAAAAACGACCACTCATGAAGTTGCTACAACAACAACATCTACAAAAAATCTTGAACCCAAACATATCTCATATTATGAAATCGTTAAACGACCGGAGTGTTCATTGCAATATCATACTGGTCATTGCTTCGGTTTTATGCTTTTTGTTGTTCCAAAGTAAGTGAAAGTTATTTTTTTAAAAATAAAACAGAAAAATGTTTCTTTTTGGGATTCAAAATAAAAATAATAATAGATTGAAAAAAAGCAACTTAAAAATATTATTTTAGAACTTTTCACACTCGATATTATTTTAATATCAATAAAATGAAATGTGAAGAATTTTACTTCAGTGGATGTCAACCCAATGCAAAATAATTATGCCAATAAAACATTATGTGAAGAAAATTGTTTATATCTAAAGAAAAAAACTCTTCCACATCCAACCATTCAATTTCCAAAAGTTTCTACGCCTGTAGCTGCAACTACAACAACAACAACCACGACTACAACGACCACAGCAAAACCAACAACAACAACTACAAAGAAACCAAAGCCAACTTGTCGATCCCAAATGTAACAATTATTTGCCAGTAAGTTTTATGCCTCCACAAAAAATTAGCCTTATCAAATTTGAAAATTTTTAAACTTTGGTTTTCAATCAAAAATACAGAAATTTCGGCTTTTGAAAAGAAAAGTTTAAAAAAGTTGGGCAAAATTTTCAAACAGTATTTTTTTTATAAATAAAAAACACTCATTTTTAGTGACAATTCCACTCATTTCTATTACGATCAAACGGCAGAAGAATGCGTGGAATTAAATGGAGGAAAATGTGATAAATCTGCATTGAGTTTCCCATCCGATCGGGCATGCTTGAAAAAATGCAATCCACATGAATTGCATCAACGTGATTTGGATGATGTTAAAACTTTTATTGATAAATGCAAACCACAATCAAAGTTGGACCTTGCAAGTAAGCTAACAAACAATTTGACAAATATTCAAAAAAGCCTCTTTTTTTTTGAGTTTATTTTCAAAAAAAGAAGTCAAAAAAACTCGCTAAATTAAAAAAACTTCTATAATTCTGTGATAGAACATTAAAAATTTGGCCTTGTCACGATTACTCAAAATCTTGCACAGAAAGTTTTTTTATAAATCAAAAAAATTTTCAGAGCTAAAAAACTTCGATTTTACCATGACATTCAAGATGGCAAATGTAAATCATTTACCTATGGTGGATGTAAAGCAAATCAAAATAATTATAAAACCTTGGAAGAATGTAATGCCACTTGCGCCATTGTTCCTCCAGCTTTATTGCTACTCATAAAAGAAATGCAATTTACCAAAATTGCAAAACCCACCATGCAAGTAAGTTACCATATTTTTTTAAAATCAGTGGAAAAAAATAATATTTTTTTATTTATTAAAAATAATATTTTAAGCTCGGCGGTTGAAGGCTTTCTTTATGACCATGAAACCAATAAATGTAGCATACTTGGGTCCAAAATTATTGCCCACGTCCAAAAAGTTTATATGAGAAGGAAGAAGATTGCTTAAAAACATGCGAATTGACTCCATATCTTTTGAAACACGAATAAATGAATGAATAAGTGAATAATTAAATAAAGCATTAAAAAAAATAATTCAGTGTTGAAACGAACAAAAAAGGCAAAAAGCAGAGGAATAAATAAGAAAAAGTGCATTATAAACTTTACAAAGAAAAAAACTCCGAAAGACAAACGAAAATAAAAATATTTTTGAAACTGATAAAGAATTAAGAGTATAGAAATTAAAAAAGCAAACGCATTGTTGACTATTTCTTTTTGTAATTATATTTCACGTTTTCTTTTTTTTTAAATTATATAGTCCATCAAAATTTTTGGAGCATAAAATAATTTTTTCGTTAAAAAAACTTTTAAAATAAGTGTCGCCATGAAAGTTGATAATCCAAGATAACTAAAAAGGGGACAAAAAAGAAAGCAAAAAAAAAAACAATAAAAAAAACTAAATCTCTTTTAATTATTTACAGTAACCAAACAAGTCATAATCTAGCAATCACCAAAAAAAGATTTTTATTCGTCGATAAAAGTTACTGTAAAAATTAGTATTAAATTTTTTTAAAGACTTTTTTGATTAAAAAAACAAACGCACTTTCATTTTGGTGATTCATGAACAAACAATGGATTTTTTTTAACGTACCTCGCTTTTTTCTTTCATTATCAACTTTTCATATTATCTGGTAGCAAAATTTTTAAAATAAGTCAAATTGTTACTTGTTGGCAAAGTATATCTATTTGCCATATTGAATTATTTGTGAACCAAAAAAGAAAAAAAATGTAAGAAAAAGCAGCTGCGACTTTGCTAAAAATATTTTTTGCTGAGAAGCTTTGATTCAAAAAATTCTGTGAATAGCTTGAATTAACTTTTATTTATATTTTGCTGAATTTCCTTCTCCTATTAGCCTGATGGATAACCAAGTTGGAGTACCCACAACGGATCAACGTCCAGTTCCAGCTGTGGGAGATATAGTTTTATCCATCGATCAATTACATGTTTGTATAATTCGCTTTAATCGATTAGGAACTCTTATAGCTGCAGGTGGGATAAATGGTTGTATAGCCATTGTTGATTTTTCAACTAAATTTACTTCAAATGTAAGTGAACTCAAACAAAATAATTTTTTTGATACAAAAAAGTAAAGATTTGTGGAACAAAACTTTACTTTTCAGGTTTGGAATGCCCATGCTTTAGGAATAACAAATATTACATGGACGAGAGATGGATCAAAATTATTTTCATCTGGTTTGGATAATATTTTAGTTATGTCTGATGTTATTGCAGGATGTGTGCTGAGGCGAATGCACATAGGATCTTATATTCTCACAGCAACTTTAAATCCAAGGTTTGGAGCTCACTGAATTTTTATATATATTTTTTCTTTAAATTTTTTGATTTGCAGATTGAATAACAAATTTTTATTATATACAAAATTTGGAGTTAAATTTAATGATTTTGAATCAAATGAATCCATTACAATCAAAAATAAAGAAGCCTTTTCAATGTTAACGTTTGATCATCGAGGAAAATATATTATTGGTGGAACTTCGAAGGTTAGTTTTACTATTTTCAATATTTTTCTGAGGCAGTGGCGGAACAAACTTTTTGATAAAAAATTTGAATGTTTTGCTTCATTTTTTGAAAAATGGTTTAATCACAAAAACGAAAAAAAGTCTTGAGGAATTTTAATCATAAAAATTTAGAACTAAAGCTTTTATTCGATTCGAGTCCCAGAGTTTAATTTTTTAAAACACAAAAGCTTTTAAATCTTTTTTTTTGCGAAAAAATATCTTTCAAAGACTTTGGTTTGGCATAAAAAAATTTAATGATAAAAATAAAATTAACAAAACTGGAAATTTTTAGGGTCAAATAAAAATCTTTCACTTGATGGAAAACTAATTTCTTCTTCAACATTGGATTCCCTTCAAGCCATTCGATATATTCATGCCACTCGAAGGTTGAACCTCATAATCGTGGTTGCATCAGATATGTATATTCGAGTTTATGAATTTGATGAACTTCTGAAACTTAAAAAGGGTGAAATGGCTGAAACAATTAATTAAACTTTATGATCCCACTGGAAAAACTCTATGGCATTCAGCTTGTGCTTCAGGTGACGCGGATTATGTTGCTGCATTAGCTTTAACCGCCCACGAAGTAACAATATTTGAAAGAGCCACGGATGCTATAGTTGCAACTTTGTGTCAATCCAAAAAAGAAATTCCTTTGGGAGTTGAATGGCATCCAGCCAAGCCCGCGGTGGCTTCAGTGTGTAATGGAAATATATTTATTTGGAAGCAACGTCCGCGGCCTTGCTGGGCGGCATATGCTCCAGATTTTACGGAATTGGGTGAAAATTTAGTTTATGGTGAAAAGGAATCTGAATTTGATAAAGATGATGAAGATATTCCAAAAGATGATGGAATGGGAAAAGTAAGTCAAAAATTAAGGCGCCCATCTATAATTGTTATTGATTTTATTTTTTCTGAAAAATTATGACAAATTTTTTGGAGGAAATTATTTTGCTTTTTTAGAATTTGGATGAAGATTTTGTGGATGTTGAAAGTGTAACAGCCCTCCAGCTTTATGTTCGTCGGATGAAGAAGATCCAAATAAAATTGGTGGCTCTATTTTATTGTAAATGCTTCACCCGCAGTTGTTCCATTAAAAAGTACATTGCCATCTCAAATGAGGCTGAAACCTCATTTTCAACTTCCTATTTTTCGAGAAGGTAATACATTTCTAAGAGTTAAAAAATAAAAGATTATTACTATCGAATATTGAGAAAATTAATGAGAGAAAATTATGTTAGGAAAAATGCCTTTAAAAAAATATATTTCAATAATTTTTCGTGGAAACAAAAATATAAAAGTACCAAATATTAATAATTTTCAGCAAAAATTAAATTTTATTAACTTTTTTCAGACTCATTCATTGATGAGCAGAAATCTCCTCAACAAGAGAAAGATAAAAAAGATAAAAAGAAAAGAAAAAAATCACCACTCGACGACAATGACGGTGATGAAGAAGATAAATATCCAAATCAAAATGGCAGCATTATTCACAATCTCAAAGAATCCATTTCCCTTGAAAAAACAAACCCAGAAAATAAAAAATTATTTTCACCACTAAAAATGGCTGCTGTCGTCGTTGGCTCTGAAGCAAGTGGAAGCAACGAATTTGTTGCACTAACATCAACAACAACCATAGTTCCAAGAAAAGGCTCGATGGATGACAAAAAACCAGGACCAACAACATCAAATTCTTCACCACCAAATAAATCTCAATCATCTCATCAACGACATAAACTTAAACGACGGCGAAGAGAAGAACCTTCATCGTCGTTAACTTCCTCGTCGTCATCGGAAGAAGATGGGAAAGGAAAATCGATTTCAGGCCCAAAATCAATATCAAAATCACCATATTCGCCAATTCATAAACCAATTACACCATTATCAAAAACTCCAATTTCACCGGTGCCTATGCCAATTTCAGAAGAGGACGAAGAAGAAGAAGCTACTTCTTCACTACCAAATCCAGTAATTCCGCTAACAACAAAAATAATAAACTACCTCAATCATGGAATCTTGGTGGCCAACCACAACCATCATCATCATCGCTGCAAAAGCCATTAACAATGCCTCCATTGCCAGCGTTATTACCTCCTCCACCGCCTCAACCCAACAAGTGGCATCCAGTGCTGCTGCAACTTCTTCGTCGTCGATTTCTCATTCGAATGCTATTCCAATTTCTTCGTCGTCTTCTTCTTCGGCAGATGAGGAGAAAGAAAAAGAAGAATCAGATTCATCAATGGAAAATAAAAAGGAAGATAAAAATCGAAGAAGACAGCGAAGAAGACGATCAAGTTCAACATCAAGTTCGTCGAGTTCAGCGGTAAATCATGCTTGGGATAGTGATTGAAAATAAAAAAACCTTGGGGCATAATTTCATTTTTTCATTTATTTATTTTTGTGGTTTTTGATCTCAAAAAAAGTTTATTTTTCTGGAATAAATTTGTGTATTTACTTTATTTTTTTGTTGATGAATTCAGAACCAAACAAATATTGTTGCCCCAAAGACCCGAATAATATAAATATCAAACCAAAGTTTAAAAAAAATTAACTTTCACGATGAAACAAGGAAAAATAATGGAAGTAAAAATAATGAATCAGCCACAAAGAAAAATCAATTGTGAGAAACAAAGTTTTATAGAAAAACATTTTTATTTATTTTCTTTACTTTTATCACAAAAAAAAGTTTTTTATTTCAATGATGCTTCTGAACTTTTCAACCTTTTCTTGTAACGGCCAATTCTGAATATTTTTTTGATGAAATTATTTTACTTTAAACTAAATAATTTCTAATGCCGGAAATTTTTTTTAAATAAATTATTTCGTAAAACTTAAAAAATATGATGTCTCTGAATTAATCGTTTTATTGTTAAAAAAAATTAAAAATAAAAATGCTTTTTTAAAAGCTTTTTTTTTTTATTTTTGGCCGGAAAAAATCTTTTCATCATTTATAAAAAATTAAATCTTGTGTTTTTATGTGTTTTGATTTATTTTTTGGAATCGTGTCTATCAGAAAGGACTATGACGTTCTCATTTCCATGTAATGGCGCATTTCTGATTTACCTTCTCAAAATGGATTTCAAATAATCTTTAAATTATTTATTATTCATTTTTCTTGAGTGTTTTTGGTTTGCGTTGCGTGTCTGTGATTTTATGAGGAAAATAATTTAAATTATTTTTGAGGTCATTCTTGGAAGGATTTTACTTTCACCTTGCTTCGAGATCGCATTCAAAATACACCTTTTTAAAAAAATTCAGAATCTTACTTGCTTCATTTCTAAAAAAAAATGTCTACAAAACGTTCGTTAAATAAAAAATAATATTGAAAGCTTTCGACGCGCCTTCCACCAACAAAATAAATTTTTTTGTTGCGTGTCACTTAAAAAAAAAATGAATAAGTTTGGCGGCATATTTTTTTTAAGAAACCATTCGTCGCATTGCATCTTTTCGATGTCTCAAGAGCAAAAATCACCACCGCCGCGTTCCATTATTTTTTTTTCTTTTTTAGAAAAACATCCACCAAAGTAAAAAAAAAGATTCAGGAAGCATAATTTTTTTTTCTAAACTAAAATTTAAAGTTCTTAGCTTGGAGTTGATGGTTTTTAATGAATCAAAAATATTCAATTTTATCATAAACATTTTTTTTCTAACCCGTTAGTCGGAATTAAGGGGAGAAAAAAAGAGAAGCATTCTTTGTAGCCGCAAATGTTTGCATTCCTGATTAACGCTTACCACCTTTAAATCTTCTTCTTTTTTCTTTCTCTTCTTGATTCTTTTTATTTGATTCAAACTTACTTAAAACAAAACTAAAAAAAGTTAATGAAAAAAAAGTAAAAGCTTTGAACTTAAAAAAAAAGAAGGAGAGTTTCTTTACGTTTTTTTTATTGTTTAAACTAACAAAAAAAAGTAAAAAATAATAATGTGTGGTTCCCGAAGATTTTGAAGATTCTTTTATTTTTTTAACGCTTTTTTTGGTGGTTTTTAAATCAAAAACGTAATTAACAATTTTTGATATTCCTATTTCCCCAAACATTTCCATAATTTTCGATAAATCAAAAATCATGAAAGTAAAAAAATCGATAGTAACAATTTCAAGAAAATCAAAGCTCCATTATTTTTTTGGTTTTGCTTTTCACCTTTTAACAAGTTTTAATCCTTCCAACCTTCTTTAAACTTTGTTTTTAATCATTTGAGTGAGAAAAAAATTCGATTAAAATTAATGAGACTTTTTATTTTTTTATTTATTAGCCTCGGTTTTTAAAGCAGCTATCATTAAAAAATAAAAGAAAACGTGACGCGGTGGTTTTGCAACAATTTGAGACTCATCGAATTTTTCGATAGTGATTAAAAAAAATAAAAAATAAGAACCACTTGTGATTAATGGCATTTTTTCTTTCAGGTTTACGAGAAAAAGGTAAGAAGATAAAAAAGATCTATCAACGCTAAAGAAAAAAGTTTTCCGTTTAATTATTTTCAAATTTATTGCGGCGATATTTGATTTATTTTTTTTTACTTAAAAAAAGCTGGAAAAAAAAGTAATGACGAGAATTATTGAAGATAAGGTTAGTTAAATTTAAAAAAAACATTGATTTTAAAAAGTAAAATGGAAAAACAAAAATTTCCAAATCGACATTTTTCCCACAAAAAACAGAAAGCGCCATAGTGAAGTTCATTCAAAAAAAATTTTGTGAACACATTTTTTAAAGTTTTTAAAACTTTAAAAGGACATTTATTTTCGATGAATCCTTCTCCTCTTTTCTAAACTTTCATGAACGAATCATCAATGATTCATTCTTTTATTATTTTTTTGTTCCCATTCTATCACTTTTTCATATAAAAAAAGCAGAGGCGGCTTTTGTCTTTTTTAAGGCGAAGAAAGAAGGAAGGTTGTTTTTTTGACAAAAAAATGTTCTTATCAAACGGAAGCCTCCAATTGTTTTTGTAGGAGGTGGCGTTGGACAAGCTAAATTTAGAAAAATGAAACCAAAAATAATCAAATTTTTGATAAAAAAAATAAATCTATCAAAAAAAAGTCGTAATATTATTTTTTCTGTAATTTTTAGGAATACGTTATTTGTCCAACGTCATCATCTTCAATGCCATATGAAACAAATACAAGCAGCAGCAACAAATATCAATCATATTCATGGAGATGGTATATGTTAGCTGTGACTTGTTTGCTTGCTCTTAGTAATGCTGCGGTAAGTCGTGTCTTTTACTTCTGCATTTTCATCTTAGGTGAAACAAAAAATAACAAAAAAATAATTAGAGGAAGTTGATACTCTATTCATTATTAAGACAACCAACCATCTTGCAAAAATTTTGCTACAGTTGTAAATTAATTTTTTACATTCACTTAAATTTATTTGTTTCTAAATCCAAAAAAGTTTTTCTTTTTGCCATTTTTTGCATGAAAATAATTAGCTCTTTCAAATATATGTCTTAGATTTCGACGCGGAAAGTTTAAAATACTTACAAGTTTAAGACTTTATTTTTTTATTAGTAAAAAGGGCCATTATTTACAGAATTTTCGGTGGCTTTTAAAAATAACATTTTTATCGAAAACAATTCTTCGTTTCTTTGGCTTCCTTCCTTATTTCTCGAAACTTAAATTCTGAAAATTAAAAACCAGGCATTTTTTAGATTTGGATAAGTTTTTCATCAGTTGGCTCCCATGTAAGCGTATTTTATTGTGATGATTCATATTTTGATGAAGTTAAAAACGGAACCAAATTTTTATCAAATGGATCTTTTATGGATGCAGAAAATAATGCTTGCAATGTTGCATATTGGAATGGACAAATCTTTCAAATTGTTGGTTGCATTGGTGGAATTTTTGGTATTTTTATTACTGATAAATATGGAATTGTTGTTTCTGTAAGTAAAGTGGAAAATTAATGGAAACATCAAAAAAATAAAGGAGATTATAGGCAGTCTCTAGATTAACTTATTCCCAAACAAAAAACTTTTAGTCCTTGTGCTGCACAGATGTGCTAGAGAGAACACAAATTAATATATTAGTTTATTGCTAAAGCAACTAGGAGCATTATTACATACAGAGTAAACATAAGTTAGAGACACAAGAGGAAGATTAGCTAAAGTGCTATTAGGAGAGAGACAGTTAGAGAAATGTCTCACATTCCCCCGCACTTATAAGGCCGGTACAGTACAAAATAAATAGGGAACAACAATAATTAGGCATCATAAGATTTGGTTGACGTCGATTTGATGTTCATTCTTTGCACAGGTTTTCTTACACGACCATTATTTCTTCGTTGTGGAGTTGTTACAGCTTCGGTTAATATCGGAGGCGATTCTTGAGATGGCGAGCTTCGAGCAGTAACATCATGACGTTGTTCCATATGAGGACTTTGAGAAACACGAGCTTGAACAGCATTAGATCTTGACATTCTTCGAGCACTTTGAGTATTTGCACGTTGATATGCCTCTTGTGGCGTTGAGTTGTCTAAAACCGCTTGTGGCAGTAAATCAGTAGTTGAAGTAAGCGATGGATCAGATACTTGAGCAGGAGAAGCCATTAGAGCATCATCACCATTTCCATCCTCCCCGAAAGAAGGAGCTTCGATATCATGATAATCAGCATTGGAAGAAGTTGAAGCATCAATAGGATCAGTTGATTTGCGATGAATCATTTGATTGATATGACGCACTTCACGTTTACCAGTTTCGGTGTTCTTGATCACGAACATAGTTTTACCTAAGCGAGCAACAATACAACCAGGATACCACGATTTGATTGATCAGCACGAGAAAAGACAGCATCTTTCACTTTGAAATTTCTTTGTTTGACACCATGCTTCTTGTTGAATCGAGCATTTTGAGCATCATTTGGTTTCAGGAACTTGATGAAAGATGGACGGAGTTGATCAAGATGATTTCTTAGTTCACGTCCCAGATGAGCATAAGCTGGAGTTGATTCATTAGGACAGGCACTTGATGGAGTTGTACGATGAGCGAGCAAGAAATCATTTACCACCATAGTAAGGTTCATAGCAGGACCCTGGCGATGCAGGTTTTTCTTTACGAATCTTTTGACGATGTCAACCATCCTTTCAGCTTGACCATTGGATTGTGGATGGTATGGAGCCGAAGTAAGATGTTTGATGTTGAATTCAGAACAGAAATCTTTGAATTCAGCAGACTTGAATTGAGTTCCATTATCTGAGACCAGAACACGAGGAATTCCATTATCAGCAATGTATCGTCGCAAAACAGCAGTAGTTTTAGATGAAGTTGTTGAATTCATAACAGCAACGTCGAGCCATTTAGAATGTGAATCAACAATAACCAATAGCATTTTACCAAGAATGGGTCCAGCGAAATCAATATGAATGCGATCAGCAGGTTTCGAAGATAGTGGCCAAGAAGCTAGAGGTGCTTTTGTAGGATTTTTAGTTTGTTGGATGCACGACATACAAGCTTTGATCATTGATTCAATATTCGAATTCAGAGATGACCAGTAAACATGACGACGAGCAAGAGATTTGGTTCGGCGTTCACCATCGTGTCCAGCATGCAGCATTTTGAGAACTTTAGATCGAAGTACTTCAGGAACATAGACTCGATCGTTCATCATAATGACATCGTTCACCAAGTAGTAGCGGAGCGTTGGATCATAGTCTTTCTTTTTATAGTTGAGAGACGATAAGATTTGTTGAGCTTCTTTATCATCGGCATAAGCGGCTTTGATATCATCAGATGTAAGAGCAATAGTAGCGAAATGAATAGTAGTATCATCTTCGAGATCAGCTTCTTCTTCGTAAAGTTCTTCGATAGCACGAGTGTTATTGATCAGTCGTGAACGAAGATGAATCATCTTTTTCGTGCATTTACCAGTTTTACCATCGAAAACAGCCTTGAATTCGTTTGAGAGTTCGTCGATCATATCATCGGATACAATTGGATCATCATTTAAGACATTACAAACGATATTTTGAAGCGGAATAGTGTTGAGTTTGAAAGCATGATATAAGTTTAGACCAAGTAACGATGTTCTGATATTACCAACATTGAAAGTTATATTTTGAGTTGAACCAGCTAGCGTTGTTGGAGCAATAAAATATCCATCAAGTTGAACAGGATGACTATCCACAGTCAAAGCAGTAGGTGATGAACCAATAAGTTTCGGTGAACCAATTTGAGCATAATCAGCGCGAGTTAGGATTGAGATGAATGCTCCAGTGTCTAGCATAGCCTTGAGCGGCTTTCCACCAACAGAAACATTCAGCATTTGTCGATACAATGGAGCAAGTGATGAAACATTAGCGATCATAACATCATCCATAATTGTACTAACACGGGAAAAAGTTCTTGAGTTTTCTTTCTTCTTAGCAGTATGAGAAACAGCAGCACTTTTTGATTTTCCTTTGAGACATCGAGAAGTCAGGTGACCAAGCTTGTTACATGATGAGCATAAGGCATCGGGTTTAGGACAATCCCTCCGCCAATGATTTCCATCACAGTTGTAACAAGGAGTCTTTGGAACATCAGTAGCAGCAGAACGATGAAATGAAGGTTTTGGAGATGATACTTTCTTCTTTCCATAGGATTGACGAGCTTGAGCAAAATTTACCATAGTTTTCTCAGGTAGCTTTTGTTCTCTTTGAGTTTGAAGAGCAGTGGAAATTGCTTTTTCACAATCAGCAAACAATGTCTTTGGATCAGAAGTTAGAAGTTCTAAGATTTTGATACGTAAAGGTTCTAAAGCTTCGGCTTTCATAGACATCAGTAAGGTCAGCGTGTTTAGCTCGTTTTCTTTGAAGTTATCGAAATCAAAATCAAGAGTATTTTGTTTAATTCGAGAGCAAAATTCCAGGATTGATTCATGTTCTGGACCATTCCATTCCATCTGGAAGCGTCCATAACGCTTAGCGAAGATTGATTCAGTACGATCAAACAGTTTTACCATTACATCCTTGAGTCCATTAGAATCAGAAACCGGAGTAAGAAGCAACGCAGCATCAACTTTTTCATAGCAGGAATCGTTCATAGAAGTGAGAATCAACGAGATCTTTTGTTGTTCGGATATACCAGGATTCAGATTGAAAACATGTTGAATTCTTTTGAACCACATTGATACGCCATTTGCGCGAGATTCCTCATATTTGAAATGAGGAAGTGAAGGAAGCGAACGACCAGACATAACAACAGAAGCAGATTCAATATGTTTTGAAGAAGCAGGTTTTATAGGAGTCAGCATAGGAGAATCGACCATTTTCTTAGACGAAAGAGATCAAGTTGGACCAGCACGAAGAAGCAAGAACAAATCAGCAGCAATTGACTTTGATGAGCAGCAAATCACTTGAGAGCAGCAATTCGCTTTGAAGCAGAAGAAAATCACTTTTTTGAAGAAACGTCGACGATATTTTGATAGGGTTCAGAAGGGTAAGAATACCTCGTCACCACTAAATTTGTGCTGCACAGATGTGCTAGAGAGAACACAAATTAATATATTAGTTTATTGCTAAAGCAACTAGGAGCATTATTACATACAGAGTAAACATAAGTTAGAGACACAAGAGGAAGATTAGCTAAAGTGCTATTAGGAGAGAGACAGTTAGAGAAATGTCTCACAGTCCTTTTGAAATGAAAAAAACATAGCGTATCAAAAAGAAAATATTTTTTAATTTTCTGTTGGGAAATAAATTTCAAACTGTTCGCAGATTGCTTAATTTTTATGCGTAATTCTTTATAGATAAAGTAAAATTTGACACTGAAATTTTTTTTTTCAAAAATATAATATTATTTGGATCTCGGTTAAAAAAAATTTTTGATTAGCTCCCAATTGAAAATTTGCATTTCCTGGCTCTTTTGATGACCTAAATTTTTACTTTTTTATTTCCAAAAAATTAATGCAAAAAAGTGAAATCAAATTATTTTTCCTTTTTTGTTATTCAATTTTTTTAGACATATTGTGCATCAATATTAAATTTTGTTGGTATTATCTTAAGAACCATATCTGCCATACCATCAATGAGTCATTCATGGAGATTGTTTTTACTTTACAGTGGTATGTTATCAAGGCTCAAAAAATAGCCGTAATGATAAAATTATAGGTCAAACTTTTGCTGCATCATCCCAACCATTTTTTCTTGTTTTATCACCAAAAGTTGCAGAATTTTGGTTTGCTGATAATCAAAGAGCTTTAGCCAATGCTTTAAGTTTCGCGGGTAAGAAAATGACTTATTTTAATGATTAAAAAAATCAGAAAACCAAATAATTATTTTTTAGCCAATCCCGCTGGAGTCGTTCTTGGAACAGTAGCGCCAGAATTAATTGTTCGAGAAGTAACTGAAAGAAATTCCTTTGATTTATTATGGCTTGTAAGTTTCACTTTTTCTATTCAAAATAAAGTTTTTTTCTATAAAAAGAAACGTGAAAGTTTGCTTTATTCAAAGCAAAATGTTTTAAAAACAAAAACTTTGAGCGGGAAAAATTGAAAAAAAAAAGCCAAATTACTTTTATTGAGAAACTTTTATTTTATATTTAAATTTTTTTTTTCTTTCGCTGAAACATTTTTAATGTTTGAAAAAAAATATAAAAATTAAAAAATTTAAAGTGGCTTTGCATTATTTTTTTAACCAACGCTGCCTTTTTTGCGTGGCTCTAAAATAATAATTTTAATATTTAAAAAAATTTGCTTTAAAAATAAATTTTTTTAGAACATTTTATTACTTTGTTTTGGAACGATAGTAATGTTTTTGACTTTTGGTGTTACCTCCAATAAACCTCCAACCCCTCCATCGGCATCAAGTGCAACGGATCATTATCCTCCATTTCTTGAGGGATTAATTGCATTATTTAAAATTCCAATGTTTTATATTCAAATTCTTTCTTTTGGTATGGCTTTTGGGCTTCAATGGTCTTTATTCATTTCTATTGAACCTATGCTTAGCCATTTGGGATATCATGTAAGTTAAAATTACAAAAAATACCAAAAATATGCAAATTTTTAATTTTTTTGTAGTTTATTGGTTATGCAGCAGCTTTATCAGCTATAGCTGGATGTGCATCCTCCATAGTTGCAGGGTGTTATGTGGATAAAAGTAAAAAATTTACTGAAGTTATTAAAGGTTCAGCGATTGGTATTGCATTTGTTGCATGTTTTATTAATGCTGTAAGTTCAAAAGTTTTATTTGTTAAAAATTTTGCACTCGAATGATTGGTTTTTTTCATGCCTTAAATTTGACCGAGATTTAAAAAAAATTTATTTGCGCTTTTGAAAAAAATGGAACAAATTAAAGAAAAAAAACTTTTTTAATGATTTTTGCCGAACGAAAACCTTTAATAAAAAAGTGTAAAAATTTGTGAAAAAAGGAAAGGAAGCTAATTAATTTAAAAATGATAATTTTTTTTGTTTAGAAAAGAGGAAAATGGCATTTTTGTTTGCTAAAATAGAACTGGATATATTTTTTTGACTCTAAAAAAAGAGAAAATTTTGGAAATATTAAAACTTAAAAATTTCTTATGAGAAAGGTTTTTTAATTTAAAATTTTTTTAAAACAAAAATTTGTTTAATCTTAATATTTAAAAGGGTTTGGATAAAATTTTTGAAAAAATAAAAAAGAAATAAATATTTTATACTATTTTTTTATATTTTTAGTTTCTTCGCCACAAAGCTGATTCTGAATCGGATCCTTACATTATGGCACTATTATTAATGATGCTTGGATTTTTTTCTATTCCTGCATTTCCAATTGGGTTAGAGCTTGCAATTGAAACAACTTTTCCCATTGCTGAAGCTTCATCCAGTGGAATTTTAATTATAGTTAGTCAACTTTTATTATTTTTAATGAGTGCTATTATGAATTGGTCACCCAAATGGGATTTATTTTATTCATCCAAAGTTTCACCCGGCCATAATCATGATGAAAGCCTTTTTGATAAAAATTTTCAATGCAAGTTTAAAATTTATTTTTTTGAGATTTTTAAAGTTAATTTTGTTTTAGTAAGCGTTGATATTTGGACTGGAATATCTGTGGCTTTCATGCTTTTTACTTGCTTTGCATTATGGCCAAAGTAAGTTTTTTTTATAAAAGTAAATGAATTTATTTTTCTTTCGATTAATTTTGTAATGATTAGCGTGACGAAAAAGTCCATTGTCAAAAAATATCTGGACTTTTCACGATTCTTTGTTTTTGGAAAGAAAACATATTTTTAAAAAATTCAAAAGTAAAAAATCTGAATATTTTTCAGATATAAAAGACTTGAATATGAAAGAGCAGCAGCAATGACTACGACGACGACAACAACGGAACCTAAAGATTCCTTAGATGAAATCTAAATGTCCATGTGCATGTTTTTCTTCTCTAAGATTTTTTAATGAAAAATAGCTGATCGATCTCTAAATTTCTTTTTTTTGTTTTTGTTTTTGTTTTAATAATATTCATTTTTAATGGTCACACAAGCTTTAATTTTGTTTATTATATTTTTTAAGTTGTAATTTGAAAATAAATAAATTTATTAATCAAACAATGCCATCGTTCACAATCCAAGTTGGTTTGAAAAAATTATTTTCTGTTTTCAACGCTTATAAAAAAACCATTGAAAAAAAATTTTTAAATTCTCAAAACTTTGTTTTATATTTATTTTTTAAACCGTTAAAAAGTTAAGTTTTACAATACCCATGTTTATGCGTGGGCTTCGGCTTAGTTAGACTTAATTTTTATTTTCTAATTTTGGTAATACGACTTCCCTATTTTTTTCTATTTTGCATATTTCCTCTAAGTGTTTATGTTGCTTAATGCAACCTAAGAACTTAGAGAAATGAGGTCATGTGAATGATTGAAGTGAGCAATCTTTAAGCATTTGGTCACTTTAAAAAAATAACCCTAAGCAAAATAACTAATTCCCAAAAATTCCAGAGAAAAGTATTCTTTTTCTAATAATAAAAAATTTTGCACACACCTTTTTCGAAACTAAAATAAAAAAATTTCGTTTTTTATTTAGTAAGAAAAAAAAAAGTTATTAAAACTTTTAAAATTCTTAATTCAGCTCGATGATATACTTTCATGATACAATAAACAAATGTCGACAAATCGCAAATACAAATATTTACATATTTTGTTATTTTAAAAAAGGACGATGACAAATAAAATTATTTGTCAGTTTTTGATTTTTATTTGTTAATTAAAAAAAGGCAAAATTAATCAAAGTAAAAAAGGCAAAAAAGCTTCTTTTTTTAAACTCACGAAAAAAAGTTTATCGTTTGTTTTTTAATAAATAAAGGAAAAGAAAGCTGCTCATTATTAGGATTATATTTTAAAGAATTAAAAAAAGTTTAATTTTTAAAAACCATGAAAGTCAGTGGTCGCAATAATTTTTTTTAGACTTTACCTTTATAATTTATTGCTCCATAAAAATGGATTTTAAAATTAATAATAAAATTCTAATAAGTTTTGTTCAACCCTTTTTTGCTTCTTTTTTTCTGAACCTTTGATGTAAAGGCAATTCCAAAAATTAAGTTCACCATTCAAGTGCTCGACAAACCTATTATATTGGTGGAATAATTAATCAGATTTTTTATTTTATTTTCTAAAAATTTTTTAAGTTTTGTTCAACCAATGGGTTTTCCTTAACGCCATTTTTTGCTTTAAAAAAATATGCAAATTATCAATGAATCCTAAACGAATAAAAAGTTTTTGTCAGTTTGTTTTGCCTCTCAAAAAAACCATTGATTGAAATTTTTGTGAATCCATAAAACATTAATTGATATGTGTTAAATTTTCTAATCAAACATAATTTACTAAATTACTGAATCGATGCTATTGTTTTTTTTTCTCCACCCAATTGTTGATGTGGTTATTTCAGCAGATATTTTGTGCTTTTATTATATGCTTTGCTATTTAGCTAACTTTTACTGACTTTTCCTCATTAACGAAATCGTTTATAATCCTTCCCCATTGCTTTGTTAATTAGCTTTTTCATCTCTTATTTGTGCTCTTTTATGACTGGAGTATGATCCATCAATCATTTATGCATGGCTTCAACTTTGAATAAACTTCTTTCATCCACATCGTCATTTCCTTCTCCAATTTGTATCTTGCTGCATGCACGATTCGAAATGATTCAACTTTATCTCTCCTTTTTGAGCAATTTAAAACTTCATCCCTCAAAATCATCGAAACTTTTGATTGGTTTTATTCAACATCCTTCAATCTTCAACTTCTTCGTGGACTGATTCTTTCGCTTATGTGAACAATCATTTTCAATTGTTCAAGAACGAATATTTCCAGTAAATTCAAAAATCCAAATCACCTTAGGCTATTCTCTCTTGTATCTGTTTTAGTTTCATGTTACTATGTTAGTGTTGTTATAAAAGTAAAGATTTTTTAAACAAAAAAACTTTATTAAATAAACAAACAAAACCTATATAATTACATAGTCAATACAAATACAAAAATAGATACAAAATGAAACAAAGAAACTTAAAAAAAAAGAAGACAAAAGTTTGCAAGTTTTAAAAGATAACTATGTAAACATCAAAAATGAAAAACAAATAGTATTTAAAACTTGCAATTAAATAATAAACAAAAGAAAAGTGAAATAGGCAATAATTTGATTGAGACATTCTTGATTTGAGCAGATATTCACATTTTGCATCATGATAAAGATTGATTCTAAGTGATGAAGACAACTTTCAAATTGGAAGCCAATCCTTGAGTTTGAGACTTTGTTGATCACATAATCTTTCACCTTTGAAGATGCAGCTCATCCAGCTTAACTCTGGTAAAGATGATGGATCAGTAACAACAAAGAGAAGGAAGAGAATAATGAACAATCCAACGGTTGCTGTAAGAGATGAGACCACGATAATTAGACGGCTTAGTAGAGAGAATCCTTCAATGTATGGAATCAATGCTGAAAAAGAAAACATATAGCTATGATTAAAATAGGCAGTAAAGAAAACTTACCACAAGCTAACATAGTGCCAAATAAAAAACCAAATACTTGACCAAAATTGTCGATGAATGGTAAGAATCCACATACGAATAGGAAGAGTGCTATACCAAGATGACAACATAATGCTGACATAGGTTTAGCTATCAAGTTCCTGAAAAATATTGAGGTTAATACAAAATGGTAAAAAGCCAGGCCAAAAGATATTAACCAATTATACAGGACATTGACTATCATAGCACCAAGGACTCCACTTTGAGAAGCGACAGGACCAACTTGTGGCTAAAAAGTTTACATTATGTTAAACAAGATTAATCAACAAAAAATCATACCATATATGGAACAAAGATTGCACTAGCAAGATAACCACCAATACCGCTAACAAAATATATGATTGCAAGTCTGACCCATCCAATCATCA
Organism: Panagrolaimus kolymaensis; assembly: GCA_028622995.1. Lineage (NCBI taxonomy): Eukaryota > Metazoa > Nematoda > Chromadorea > Rhabditida > Panagrolaimidae > Panagrolaimus > Panagrolaimus kolymaensis. The sequence goes on along the minus strand of JAJQJQ010000521.1, from coordinate 1,568 downwards.
ATTCAAATCTTCTCATATATTTTCCTTGAATCCATACCGTAATGACAAGTTGAATAAGACTAAAAGAAGCAAAATAAAATACTGCTTTAACTATTAAAGAATGCTTACCCAGCATGAATGAACAATGGATTAAAAAGACGATAAAGTTGATCAGGAATATCATGACGAAGAAAAGGCGTATTTCCACAAATATCACCAAGACATGAAACTTGTGAACATAATGTTGCATTTTCATGATAATAACCTTTAACGAAATCACAATATTCTTGAGTTGTTATTCTGCATTGACCATGCATTTGTATACAGCAAGGACGACCACGAATTTCACATTTCATATGAGCTTCAGATGATGGAATGCGAGTTGATACTTCAGTGCAAGTCTAAAAAACAAGTATGAAAGAACGAAATGTAAGAAAAAACCTCCATACCTTCCACTTAGATATATCTTTGCTCCATCGATGGGGTGGAACCGATTCAGGATTTCTACAGTATTGAGGATCTTGACCACATACAGCACGAGATGGAGTTGAGCTTTTTGAGCTTTTTAAATCATCTGTCCATTTGATAAAGCGAGAAAATTGCTTCTAAAATTAACAACCATTAGCATATGTGATAACACATCATTCAAAAAACGATACCGCACAGACGGATGTTTGATAACAACTTTCAGAGCTTATACAGCAACCAGTATCTTCAGATTCAATTATTCTTTCTTCTTCAATTTGTTCCATAATCCTCAGATCTCGCCTCATACATGGTGAATATTTGGCTCCCATATGAACCAGATAAGCATATCGTGGACCAATCCATATATTATTTTGTTCCCAAACAACGATATGAACATTTGATAAGGAAGCAGCCATCACATCACCCTTTCGTTCAGTAGCATCAAAATAGTTTGAGTTGAAGGATGTTCCAAAACCATATCGATTTAAAGCTAATAGCATAATAATGATTTGAGCAATTGTTATGTAATATGTGAAGAAAGGTCTGAAAAAGAAGAATGAAATGGTGGAAGTAACAATGGAAGTTTGAAACCAACCTATCATCCAAACTTTCATCTTGAAATTGCTTTTCCATATCACGAAATGGATTAAACAGTTCATGAGTCTTACATGGTCCACCAATAGGTAAACTACGTGACCGCCTTCTTCTTCTGGTTCGATCAAAATTGAACTAAAATAGAGTTACATTAGTACATATCAACGATGTCATAAGTCATTCTTTTAATTAACAGCTAACCACTAGGATAAAAAGCAACTTACATATGACAAAAATTTGGCAGTAAATCTTCGACGAAAACGATGCCACCATGGTTCACGGTGTATGAATTTGTCTCTCATTCTCAAAGGAGATTCAGTATCTTTGCGAAGTGCTTGATGCATAATTGAAGCATCTCTTGGTTGAGGTAATAGAGCATGATCAGGATCCATTTCAACTATAAATGATGCAGGCTTTTGAGATAGAACAACAGGGTTTTCTTGAACATTATCAAAAAAGAGCTCATCTTCATCATCATCAGTTTTTTGAGCATGAAAGTGCTGGAGAGTAATCTGAAAAAAGAAAAA
>JAJQJQ010000520.1:0-22618 GCA_028622995.1 Panagrolaimus kolymaensis | reverse complement strand
CAAGAATGCTTCTTCGGTAATAAAAATAAAATAAAATTAATAAAAAATAATTTTAAACTTTTAGTGAAGAAAATCAAAATATGCGAACCAATCCAATTCCAATTGTTACTGCCATGACAAATATAACAAATAAAATTGCAGAACGATTCCCTGATCGAGCAATCTCCATGGCTCAACATTTACCTTCAAAAGCTAGTCGACGACGTGATCTCAACTACCATAAGTCAAAATCTGTTGCTCAAGACATTACAAATTTTTTTATTCCTGAAAATCTTAAGGTATTTTCAAAAATATAAAATTTAAATTTTATGAGTTAATTTTAAATTTATTAACCTTTTTAAATGGCTTTTAAAGTTACCAAAAGCAAAGCTAAATTATAAAACTATACAATAAAAATATTTTCAGCTTTCTTGTGTACCACGGGATGATGGAATAATAAATCATTTGGTTCGGGATATGAATGAAACTGGTCTACCTTATATTGTCATGATGGATTATCACCTTATGAGAGCATTTTTTAATGCCATCCACATCGTCGTGGATGGTACATTTCAGTATAGTCCAGCAGGTTTTTTGCAAATCTATACGATTCACGCCGTTTTTTGCCAACTTCCCGATTATACTTCATGCTTCGTCATAGGTAATTTTAAAATAATTTTAAGCCAAAAAACGAACCAAAATTTTAAGGATATGCCTTACTTCCAAACAAGCTCAGCGAAACCTACAACAGATTATTTAGTGTTATCAGACAAAATGTTGAAGCTGAATTTGGATCGATTGGTTATAATAAAGTTTTTCATATTGATCACGAAATGGCTGCTATTAATTCGTTGGAACGAATTTTCCCCGAATGTTTAATCAAAAGTTGTTTCTTTCACTTTAATAAAGTTAGTTTATTATACTTTAATTGAATTAACATCTAATTAAAATATTTTAATTTTTAAAACGATTTCAGAATATTCATGATTATAACCGAGTGAATGGTGCCCATGGAGCTACTGCCTTATCAGATAATCCTATTTTTATCAAATTTAAAAATGCTTTTGTTGGTGTGTTTACAAAGGACTTGTTAAAAGAATTAACCAATATGCTTTAGGTGGAGCTCATTTGCCTTTTAAATTTACATCGACAACTTTGGGAACAAATGACTCTCCTTCAGAATCTTCCTCCAATTCCAGAACATTTGCAAGGATACTTTATTGATTTTGTAAACTATTTACGCCAATTTTGGTTACCAAAAATCAATATGGTTAATCTTGATTTGGATAATAGTCCTAGAACCACGAATCCAGCCGAAAGCCATCATTCAAAACTTAATAGTGTTTTCCAAGGGTAATTTTTTTTAAACTAAAAAATTCCCAAAGCTTAAAAATAAAAAATTAATTGCTTTAGTAACGTGAACACTCCAATGTCAAAAGTATATATTGAACTGCGACGACTTCTCACGGATTCAATCTTTAACTATTATCAAAGCCAAGAAGGTGTAGTTTTGGAACTTCGCCGTCCAGCATACCGTCGAAGTGAAACCAGACTTATGATTGCTAAACAAAAGTTGGCAGAAGCACTTGCAAATGGTTATTTACCAAGTTTTGATGAATTACTCGTTTTCTCAAGATATGTTCAAAGGCTATCCACACCGAATTATGATGAACAAACTATTGCTGCTGAAAATATGGAACTTCTTCAAATACCATTTTAGGTAGGGAATAAAAAAATAAAAAAATAAAACAATTCGAACTAATTTTTACTTTCTTAAAGATCATCAAGAATTCCAAAATGGAGGCGATTGGAATGATGGTGGAAATGAAGGCGATTGGAATGATGGTGGAATGAATGAAAGAGAAGATCGTGGTTATGAAAATGCCAACCATTTTGATTTTGATGAGGAACAACTTAATTTGAATCGCGTTGCTATAAATCCCGACAATCAAATTCATTATGCTAATAGTGATTCGATTCCACCCATTTTTCTAATGCTCATAATGATATGGATAACAATACCTTTGGTCAACATAATTTAGTAGATTTAGATCGTCAATCAAATGTTAATGAAAACCAACGTCATGAAATTCCGACTGAAATTCCAATAAACCTTAGACCAACACCAGCATCGTTTCAACAACATCCTAATACTCGTCAACAATTAAATCCTGGACAAAGAACTCAAACTCAAGCACCATTACAAAATGTTGGTCGACCATATCTTCAACCTTCTCCTATTCCAGCTATAACAAACAGCCCATTATATCCTAATCTTGAAGGTCTTTCTTCAACGCAATATCAACCACGATTATATCCTAATCTTGAAGAAGTTTCTTCCACCCAATTTCAACCACAATATCCTCGATCACAATTTAATTCCGGACAAACATTTCAAAGTCAAACAACCCTTCAAAATGAACGAATCATTCCTCAACCACGTCATCAAAGCCAACCTTTTAATTCAAATCGGGCATCAACACCTTTCCCCTTCACAATAGGCAATCATCCCACTCTTTATTCTGGTCGTATTCAACATGGCGCTCCAGTTTCACAACCTATGACTTCCGCACATCGTCGGCCTCAATATCCTCCTCAATTGCGTCATCTTGCTCAAATTAATGAAAATACTTTAGGTCAAACAAATCGACCACAACTTCGCCCATTGTTTCAATCAGCTGGACAAAATTCTTCAGTTTCTCATTCCCAAACAAATCGACCGGTATCAACTTTATCACAACCTATTGCTTCATCTGGTCATATTGGTCGTCGACGGAGTAATTCGTTAAGTTCAGAATCCACCACAAGGTTTGTTAAAAACAATTTTTTTCTTTTTCTAAAGAAAGCCAAATCTTTAGACCTGGCAATCGTAACGCTTTAACTGCTCGTAATAATGCTTCAAGAACCCGTGAAACGTAAGAAATATGTTTCAAAAGTGTACCAAATTTAATATTTTAAAAGTTTTAGAAATCGAAATCATCCATACCGTTCACGTCGCGATGTCGATGACATTGACATGTAAACATTAATGGGATATGTCGGAGCTATACCACCACCATCTTCCAACTTATTTTAATAAAAATGTATTACTGTTTCTCAAATTTAACATTTAATTAAACTTAAAAAATTTATTGTTTTACATTTAGTCATGTTACATTTTGTTTATTGGTAATAATTTTTGGGTAAAGATTAATAAACATATTTTTCCATTTATTATATTCGGTTAACAACAAAAACAAAAATTTGAATCAGCTAAAACTTTTATTCACTTTGTTATCCACAATAAAAAACAAAAAATGAATTAAAGAATAACAGCGCTTTAAAAACCAATCAAAAACGGAAGGAATACAAATCATCGAACGCATGTGCAGTTTTCGAATTTTATTATAGATTTTTTATATTTAAAGTCTAGTTTAAAAACCAGGTATGGGTTTAAAAAATTGATTCAAAACTTTTCGAAGTTTGATAATTATCTATGTTTTCGTAAAAGACAATTAAAATTTAAAAAAAAATATAAAACAAACGGCTCGATCGTAACTTTTTGCGCCCATTTCTACTCTGCCATTTTTAGGCTGTGGAATACCAATAAGTTTTATTGATAATTCCAAGGAAGCAGGGAATTAATCTGCATTTTCAATTCATCGAAAAAACTTCAAAATCGTATATTTTGGGTAAAACTAAATTAATTATTTTAGGGTAAAATAAAAAAAACAATTTTTTAAAAGAAATTTTCATGTTTTTTGTATTTTTTACAATCCATTCAGAAAGAATTCCGACGAGTAATACAACAAACTATTTTTGCAAAGACTTTTTCTCTAAAACATCGCCGAATTAAAAAGCGCCAGTTTTTTTTACATTCAATGAAAAAAATTTCCAAAGCAAAGTGTATTTGCGCGCTTGAGAATAAATAATATTGATTGATACATTTTTTTGAATATTTAATAGTTACTTTTTTATTTTTTTCATTTTTTGTAAATATGGTGAATCCAATAATAACCAAGGTTGAAAACAATTGTGAATTTCTTTTATCGAAAACTTCAAGCCTTGAAAACAGAAATGAAAATGGAATTGGGGCATGCAAAATTAATTTATGGATTCGATAATTTGCCTAATTTGGAATCCTATTTATTCGATACTGAAAAAAATTCAAGCCTTGAAGAAAGAAATGAAAATTTATTCTGCTATTAGTCCGACAAGGAAATTAAGAGCTACATTGAAGGCGACAAACTAATGATAAGCCTTATGTTAAAGTTTCGTACTTTAACAATTTATGAAAATTAAGAAACTTGAACTCTCTATTTATTATCATACAATTAGTTAAATAAGCCATGGATCACATCAAAGTTATTGTCGTCGCAAAAAAAAGAAAGAAAAATTGAAAAAAAGATTTTAAAATAAAGTAAAAAATAAATAAAGTCTGTTAAACTTCGCAAATTATTCTCAAAAAATGCGTTTTTAATAAATCAGAGTTTTTTTTAATAAAAAATCAATGACCTTATTATCTTCGGCCGGATTTTCTCGTCGGCCGCATTTTATCCTTGGTCGCATTTTCTCAGTGGCCGTTTTATACATGGCCGTATTTCTCTCGGCCGTATTTTACCTTCGGCCGTTTTTCTCTCGGCCGTATTTTACTTTCGGTCGCATTTACCTACCATGAGTGAATAGCACCATTGAATCAAATAAAACAAAAAGTGTGAAATTATTTATTTTTTATCTAAAACAAATAATAATATTTTAAGGCAAATATCTATCATTTATTAGGGCCGAAATAAATGCAAGCTGTGAATTTTCTGATTTGAAAAAAACAAAAAACAATCAGAGAAAGAGAAGGAACGGAAAACTTTTTTTGATAAATCATTATAAAATATTAATAAAAAAGAGTATTTTATAAATAGAAATATAAGTATAATATTTTAGCATGCTTTCTCAATTATCTTTATTTTATTGTTGCCAAATTTTCGACCTGGTTTTTTTTAAATATTTCATAATTACATTCAGCAATATTTATCGCCCTCCAAAAGTCATGTGCAAAAAAATGGCGCATTTTTTTATTCAAACGAGGTTTATAGAAAAAAGAAATTTTTTGTAAGACTGTTGTTTCTAAGTTTGTCCAGCATGTCGATTTTTTTTAACCATTCAGGCCCTTTCACGGTCGCTCTCATTTATTTTACTTATAATATTCTTAATGACTTTGGCACTGTGAACCAAATTATTTTTTTCACAATGGCGTCTATTTTTTAATAACTGGAAGATAATATTCATTTTTAGGTGAACCACTTTCTTTCTTAACGTCTTTATTTTCATTCAATCGAAAACTTTTATTAACATGGGCAAAATTATTAATTTTTATTCCAACGATTCAGCAAACCAATTTTTTTCTATTCCATCTGTTATTATTTTATATATTTGTAAAAGCTTTAAATCAAGTTACAAAGCTTTATTTAAACTATATTTTTCTTGCAAATATTTTTGGCTTAAAATTAAAGCTTTTCCTATTTATTATTTTTCTTTTGATGACACTCATATGTGGCTAACTAATGAACAAAACGAACGTTATCTTTCATTAAATAAATGTGTTATGCGTAACTTTAAATTTTTTATCTATGGCGGATTTTGTATTACTAGATCATCACGAAATGATCAACGATTGGTTTCATCTTTAATGTCTATTTGGCATTTAGAAATAAAAGAATGTTTTATAGAAAATCAATCCCTTACTTGGAAAGAATATAAGTTATTAACTCGAAAAATACAAGAAATTGAGCTTATTAGAACTAAAGTTTCATTACCAGACAGTTCGGATGTTGCTTTAGATATGCTTTTGACTGCGGGGCCAAAAATTATGAAATTTTTTTTGTAAGTGTTTATATTTTTATTTACTATAAAAATACAGAATAAAATCTTTCAGCGCCCCTCCTGATGAAGACTTAGCCATCGCATACTCACAAAAAAGCCTTCAAAAACTTTTAAGCATATCAAAAGAAACAAAATGTTCAACTTTTCGTTTATATAATATTGGAGAAACGATTGATCCTATTTTGTTTTCAAATTTTATTAAGGTTAGTTTTGAATTTCATGCTTTAAAAGAATTAAAATTTGCTTATTTTAGGAAAATGTTTCATCAAAATCATACTTCTCATTATTTTGGTTTTTTAGAATTAATAACGAAGAATGGATACAAGCTTTTAGCCAGAAAGTGAAAACTATTTTGGAACAATTGACACAATATACCTTGTTCTTTGATATCACAGCATTACGTTTCCATGTTACTTTAAAAAAAGAATAAATTTACAAATTTTTGAACTGTTTCGATTTTTAACGCTTTACACTTCAAAAATGCATAAGAAAATAAGATATTCAAGTTAATTTTTTTCTTTGATCGGCTCAGGAAATAAAAAACAAACTGGTGGAAAAGATACAATCAAAAACTTTTTTCGCTTTTTATTGAATAACAAAATTTCACATATTTTGTAACAGTGAAATCATGGAAGTAATAGTTGGTAGTTTTTATAATAATTTATGCTTGACAATGTATGCATATTCGGATTTATTTTTCCAGATTATTTAAATATATATCCTTTTTATTAGTTAATTAACAATAATATCATTCAAAACAAATATTTACAACTTTCAAAAAGAGAAAAACAATTCACATACAAATGATTAAAATAAATTTATTAAAAACAAATTTCTTGAGCTCATAAACAAAATAAAATAAATAATAATAGAAATTGAGCAAATGGCAGTCAACAACAAATGTAATTTTTATGGAAGATTTCAAACATACCATTCTTTAAAATCTTTCCTCCTTTTTTCATTATTTAATAATGGAACTCCTATTCCATTTATGGGTTGTTTTTTAGTTGTTATTATTCCATTATTACCATTTGAAACAATTATTCCATTTCCATTAGTGCCGCCGCCATTGGACTCTCCGCCATTTGGCAGCATAGTTGAAGAATGAATTCCATTATTATTAATATTATTATTTACAGGGCAAACTGAAGCCCCACCATTTGCTCGAGAAATAGTATTAGTAGTTATTTCTCGTGGGGATGATTCAGATGGAATTGGAGCATATCCAGCAGCTATGGCACTTGGAGGAGGTTTTGAATCCGATGATGATGATGAGCTACTATGATGTCGACAACAAAATACCCAAAATACTATTATTATTATAAATGCTATAACTAATCCAGATAAAATTAAAGTTAATTGAGTTTTAGGAAAATCATGACTTCCAGCTTCTCGAGATTTTAAAGTTGATTCAAGAATTCCCATGGGAGTTGTGGGTCGTACAGCAAATAATTGTTGCCCTGTGGTTGTATACATCGTTGTTGGACTATCTCCGTAAGTTGGATAATATGAAGAAGAATCTGTAAAAAATATACAACATTTAATAAAATTATTTTGTGAAATGGGGCTGTGCGCGCTAACCGTATTTTTGGTGCATGTGCAAATAATGAGGCGTAGTTGAAAAAGGTCGATCTATTGCATCACCTTTAGGTAATCCAGATTCATCACCTTCTTCAGGTTCTTCTTGAACATCATTAAGTAATATTCGTTTGGTAGTGCTTGAATGAGTTGGGTGATGACGAGTTGTTGTTGATTTTCTGGTTGTTGTAGTTATTCTCGTTCGTCGTGTGCTACTTGTATTTGGTCTTCGAGTTATCGAAGTTGTTGTGGATGGAGTGGAAGTAGTAAAAATTGGCGGTGGTGGTGTTTTAATTGGATGATGTACTCCACCAACATCCATCCAAAGGCTATCAAGTGCATGTGGACCTTTAGATGCAATTCGAATGGGTTTTGTTGTTTCCAATGGTGGCGATGGACATCTTGTTGATGCCTTTGTCGTAGTCGTAGTAGTTGTTGTTGCAATAGGTGTTGAAGGTGTAGATCTTAGTGCTATAAACAAAAGTGCAACAAACAACAAAAATAAATATCGGCTTTTGCGCGCACAGCACAGCCATTTAAAAAAAATTTCACAAAAACCAACCTTTTGTTGGAGAAGGTTGAGTTTCAAGAAATAATTCTTGTATTATTCGAGTTGTAGCTGTTTTTGGAATAAATCTTGATTCTGTTGTTGTTGTTGGTAATGTTAAAGTCACAGTTGTTATAATTTCCTCTGCCACTTGTGTCACTGGAGAAGTAATAATATCTTCGATATATGCCGTCACTGGCGTTGGTGGTGCAGGAGAAGTTGTTAAAACTGTAGGTAAAATAGGCGTAAAAAATCCACCACTTCCACCTAAAATCCTCCTTGAATTGTCTGGAAATTTTGGTGCTGGTACCCGTAACCCATGATTGGAGCATTTTGGTGTATCCCATTCTAATAAACATAAAATTGGTACTACCGTTGTTGCAAGCATTCGAATCGTGGTTGTCGGTTTTTTTAAGAAAGGCATACAACAACCAAAACAAAAACTACCGAGAAAGAAAAAAGAAGACAAAAAAGAGCTTTCTTTCTTTTTTGGTTATATTTTTTTTTATTCTTTGGGATTTATGTAACTCTTTTGTTTGTCCTCCGATAAGGAGAGAATAGAGAGAGAGTTGAAGAAGGGGTTGGACGGAATCCCATCAAAAGAGCATGAAAAGCATCTCTTTCTTTCTCCCTTGTGAGAAAACATGCGAAAGGACACTCGTTCGAGTGTCCGTTAATTGGGCGGGAATCTGCACTTGCTAGTGTTTGCTGCTGCCATAGCCTCCCCTGAGGGAGAAAATGGATAGAAAGCTTTGAGTAAACAATTTTCTTTGCCATTGAATCTCTTTACTTTTTTTGACGGGTTAAATCTCAAAAACTCAAAAAATGTTTCAGGTGAATGCGTGCAAGAGAGTTCAAAACCCATCTGCTTGCTTAGCGTCAACAGGAAATGGAGAAGGTGGGGCGAATAAAATTTATAGGAGTATCGCTTACTTGATGACGCACCTGAAGCAAACGTAGAATCATCAAATAAACAATCCGATCTTGCTTCACTTGAAAGGCAATCTAATGCTCCAGCAGCAAAAAAGCCTTCACCCAATGGTTCAATCTGAAAAAAAAATGTAAAAATGAAAACGTAAAGTTTTTTTTCTTTCCGCCAAACAAACAAAAAAAAGTTTGGAAGGAAGCCTCAAATCAATGATGTTACAGCATCTTCATCCTTTTTGGTTTGTTTGTTTGTTTGAAGGTAGTGAGTGACAACATCCCAAAAAAAGTGCTGCCAAGAAAAAAGACTTACACGACTAAAAAGTCCCGAATCAACAACACCTCCAGAAGCCACATCGGATGCAGAAGCCGCCATATGAATAAGTTGAGGATGTCCGGTTGCAAATGCTCGTTCCCAACCTACAAATAAAAAAAAAACATTGTTTAGGAGGTAATAAAAAAAACACGTGAGAAGAATGTTTAAAATAGATTTTTTTTTTCTTTGATTTGATAAAACCGAGAAAAAAAAAGAAATTTGTTGTTATTTTTTTACGAAAAATAAAAAAACTACGAAGAAGCAGCAAATGAACCAAAAAAAGCAGAGTAAAAATAAAAAAAGAAGATGCGTAATCCAATTCAAAAAAAATAGAAAACAGAAATGCCAAAAGACACGATTCAAGTAAAAAAAGAAAGAGAAAATAGAGACCTGAAAAAAATAAATGGGGATTAGGCATTATATATCTATAGCATAGCAAATGGGAGGAAGGAAAAAAGCAAATGAGTTGGAAACAAAACTGCCGCCTTTTTTCCTTCTTGCTGCTTTGCTTTTTTTAAATGAGTACTAAAAATGGCGAAAGTGAAGAAAAAGAGAAAAAAAAGTAAAAAAAGCTTATATGCTTGAGGCGGCTGGAAAAATGAAATTGAAAGCCATGAATATTAGTAAGACAAACCAAGCACTTGAAATTGACTAGCTGCCATGTCTTTAAAATTTTAATGGGTTTTTGATATTAAAATTTAAGATTATTATTTTTTTAGTTTGACATTTTAATAAATTTTCTTAAAACTAATATTTTTTTTTTGAGAAAATGATATGATTCCTAATATAAATAAAAGATTAAGTTTTGTTTAGTTTTTTACGCAGTAAATAAAAAAATCCTATACTTTTTTGTTTGTTTCTATTGCTGCTTTTTTCGAAGTCAACCAACAACAACAACAAAAAAAAGTTAGGCACGCGACATGAGAAAGACAAAAGACAAAGAGGCGGCAAGAAGGACGACACGAACCATGTGCATAAGCATCAAGTACACGAAGTCCATTAAAATTGACACCGGCAATTCGACCATGAAATTCATCAAATACACGAGAATGTCGACGTTTTCGTCGTTGTTGACTTTGTTGTTGTTGTTGCGGTTGTGTATTAGTATTTGTTAAAGTTGAATGTAATGCATTAAATGCTGCACCAACTGATACACGCCATTGAGTATTAAGGGTAGCTAAGCCATCTGAAAAACGAGAGAGAGCTATTCTTCCTCTATGTTTGTGTGAGAGAAAAAGAAAAATGCTTTAAATAGAATTTTTTTTCCATCCATGCTTTCCCAAAGTAAAAAAAAAGTGTTCGCTTTTTGTGCTGTTTGTCTGTTGCCTCACCTTTAGTTGAATAATAAACCGGAAGACTTTTGTCCAATTGTAAAGTTAAATTGGCTGCTGAACGACGAAGCTTTAAAACATGCCAATGATTATCTTGAATAAAATTTTCATTTAACTGAACATGATGAGGATGAGTTCCCAAACTGAATCGAACTTGTAAATATCCTCCAGAAAGAAATACGGTTAAAAAATCTGCATCAACCCCGCATTGAACAGCAAAAAGTACACCATTGGATTTTTCTGTTTGAAATGCTAAAACTAAAGCATCCTCGGAAGTGGAAGGTCGCTGTTGAGGTGGATATTCATAATATACGCATGAACCCTCTCCATCGAAATCATAAGTAGTTCCAAGTTGCTCACATAATTCTCCACTAAATGGAGTTTGGGTGCAATCACATCGAACTGAAGTCCATGATTGTTGACATATTCCATCATTTTTACATGTATCTGCATGGCATCGATTTGATGGAGCTAAAAAATTCATTTTGCATTTTTTTCTTGTTTGAATTGTCTGCTTTTTTTTATTTATGAAACTTGCATAAAATATATTTTTAAAATCTGTAAGAATTTGGAGGTTTTTCTTTTTTATTTTTCAATGCTTTTTTAAAACCAAAAACTATAAACGTTTCTTTCACCTCAAAGAAAATATATTTATTTTTAGAAAATTAATTTTTATTCTCTGTTTTGCGTTGCCATTCATTTCTTTGCTTCTTCTGTGTAGTTTCTAACTTTTTTTCTTTGAGGATAGAAAAATCCTTGAAAGCCAATGCAAACCGACGACAACTAAAGCAATTATGTGTGCTTGACCGAAAGCAATTCGACCAAACAAGTTTAAAGAAAAAATCAAAATAGCAGGAAAGTGGCTGAATAAACGGCTTTGAGCAAAGAGCATATGTAAGCTTTTTATAATTTAATCTAATGAAAGATGCTAATTTTTGGATAAGTATTTGAAGAAAAAAGACAGATTTTTAAGGGGTTAAAATTTAAAAGTCATTGAGATTGGTAAAAGAAAAGAAGAGAGTTCATTTTGCCTTATCTTTGACAATTAATCAAAGACCTAACAAGATTAGAGAGTCAGGGGAGTTGTTGTGGAACAACTTAATTAGTGAAGTGTTTTTTTTTTGAAAGATGGCTGTAAAGCAATTTTGGTCTCAAAAGCAAATAAAGCTAAAAATGTGGAAAGAAGGGATTCAACAAATACAAACATTCTTCGGATTCTGATGTCATAGTTGCAAAACTTTTTTTTTACTGAATCACTAATCTTACACGTTTATCTCTCATCATTTTTTTTGCCAAAAAAGCAAACAACAAGAAAAAATGAAACACATAAACTTATCATTTTCTTTCATCAAATTTTTATTTTCTTCAAAATCATGTAAAAAAGTTTTTAATGCCAGAATTTTATTTTAAGCAACAATCCAAAAAATTGCCACTAGCGGCCAATTTTTATGTTTTTATATTGGTTATTACATTTTTTTTGGATGCTTCTTCATCTCCTTCGGGACTAATCGACAACTTCATAGTTGCCCATTCAAAATAAACCAAAAAAAGGCTTTCCATCCATCGAAAAGTGCAAAAAAGAATAAAAAAAACTTTTTGCTTGCTTTTATTTTATTTATTTTTTCTCAATATGTCCTCCGGGGAAAAGTTTCATGCAAGAGCATAGCCGAGAAGAAAAAAAAATAGAAAGAAAGTAAATCGTTCCCTTAGGAGTCGCATGCTTTTTTCCTGCTGTCGAAAAAAAAAGAAATGGGAGAAAAAAGATTTTCTTTCAACGGTCAGGAAATTGTACTACTTTTTTTGTTCGCTTGCGCAGGAGGAGGACGCAATTTTAAGGTTTATAAATGCAATTTTAAAAATAAATACGTGCCGGCTGCCTTGTCTCAAAAATTGTCAGCTTCGGAATCATTGAAACGCATGCTTTTCTATTTGTGTTGAAGAGAAAAATGGGGACAAGGATATAACGTCAATCTCTCTTTAAGCCACCACCTCCATGCTATTCAACTTCTTCTTTTGTATGTGTGAAAACCTTCAATTTTATCGCATGCTTTTCTCACTTCTGCTATTATAAAAAAAATAGTAGCCGATGTCTCTACTTTAAACACATTTTCTTTGATGATGTTGGATTACACGAATTTAAAAAAGTGCAAAAAGAAAAAAAGAATGAAAAAGAAAATGACACGGGAGATGCCTGATGCGAGAAAGACGACCATTGACACGCTTCTTTCTTTTTTTTTTTATTTCACTCACTCCTTGATGTTGTTGTTGCTCCATCCTCCTGCTCTTGGGCGGCGGTGGCTTCTTCCTTCCGTTATTGTTGTTTGTTCCAGAGAGAAGATATTCGAAAGAAATAAAAACTTTTTTTTCTCCTTCAAATAAAAAAGTAAGAAAAGCTGTCAAATGTCTTCGAACTGAATTCGAACACATTGAAATAAAATAAAGTCTCTCTCGTATAAAAAAAAGTAAGAAATAAAGGGATTCTTAAAGGATAAAAAAAAATAGGGAATGAAATTTGAATTTTAATGCCAAAAAATAAAAGCAAATAATAACAATAATATGTAAAATAAAAATGGAGTGAAACCTAATATTCATCCATCTCCATATATATCTTTTCTATGTGAAGATGGATTAAAAAAATACAGGAAATTAGATGTATATAATATTATTTTATTTTAAGGTAAATATTTGCTAAAATTAAAAATGAGAAAAAGCAATGAGGAAAAGGAACGAAAAAAAAGTCATGGAAATGGATGGGTTAAAGATAGCAAACAAACGAAAAGGGAAAAATTAATTGAATTCTTGACTTTTTTATTAATGTTTTGGAAACAAATTATTTAAGAATTCCAGAAAGCTTGGGAAACTCTAACTAAAGTTAATTTCAATTTTCCTAGTTTTATGTTTTCATAAAAACTTGCATTTTCAAATTTATAGCTCCAAATGTCACTAACCTCGACATCCTTTTTCAACTTGAACCCCACTTTCTGCATCACTCCATAAATCCAATAATTCATTTCCAAATTTCAGCCCTGTAAAACAACCTCGAAACCCTTCAGTTTGTGCAACACCATTGGGCCATGTAATAATTGGTGGAAGACCACCCAAATATAATTTTCCTGAAGATCGAAAAGGTGGCATCAATGAAGTTCCATCAATTTCAGCACTTTTATTTTCAATTGAAATTTTAAGTCCGCCATTTGATAATTCACTCAAATGAAGGGTGTGCCATTTGAGATCATTCCATCTTTTTCCACGAATCGTGGAAGTTGTAAGCTGATTTCCACTTATCCTTGTGAGTCTAATTTGTCCATTAATAAGTTGAATGGAAATTAATTCAGAATCAATAATTTTTTCATTCCAAATTACTAAAATCAAACATTTTTTTGAAAGAGTTCGAAATTTCAGAGCTAATTTTATTCCAGCTTGAGTTGAATTTTTATAAAGTGAAAAAGCAAGATGGCCTTCAGTGGTGTCGAACCAAACCGTGGTGGATTTAACTTTTCGATGTTTAAGTCTTTGACCTTCAGATCTTTCTTCTGAGCTTGTTCGATCCTTTTGTCGAAGTCTAACTTCTTCAAGAAGATCAATTTCATTAAAAGTGGCTTTAATTATATCTCCATCAAAATCATCGTTGGTGAGAGATTCCTCTGAATCGCCTTCATATGGTTGCAAGGGTTCAGCAACATTTAGCTCATCGATATGAAGATTTATTTTTCCATCAGGTAATATGTCTACAAAAAATGGCAGTTTAGTTTGTTACTCGGAGACTTGACAGGAAAATTCAAAAAAACCCAGTCTTTTTTGATTAAAAAAATAATGCTAATTTTAATAAATTTTCAAGGTAAACTCTTTGATAAAAACTTACAATGATTTTCCCATTTTCCATCAACAAATAACCGTAATTTTTCACCTCGTCTTGAAATTCTCACCGTATGCCATTGATTATCATTTAGCCCTTCACCCCATCCAAAAGATTGTCTTGTTCCATCAATGGACATTCGAAGTTGCAGTCTTCCATGATCCAAACTAAGACGGAATCTATCACTAGCATTAAAGGCTCCAGTATCAATTAAAACAGCTCTCAAATCTTCAGTTCGAAATTTTATTTCAACATCTTCTGATTGACTTAATTTTTGTTTGGGTAATCGTATTCTTGGGGCATCACCGTGTCGACGAGCAAACGAATATACTGTAGGTTCATCATTACAACGAGGACCTTCAAAATGGGTTTTTGCGCAATCACAATAATATGTGGTGTGGCCATTTCGGCAGGTGGCACCGTTCAAGCATGGATCGGTGGCACAATAATCCGAGCCACTCAGTGAAGGGCAACCAACAGAAATTTCTAAAAAGTTTGATATTAGGACTTTCTATTTCCCAACAAAACTTATTTTTAATTCACAACGAAAGCAAAAAAGAAGAAGCTTACCTTCTTTAGATGAATTATCAGATTGTTGTTCATTAAAATATTTAGATATTTGAGCGTTGATTCCATTAATTCTAACATTTTTTACACATCCAATAAATCCCTTTTTTAATTGAGCACTCCAAACCGTGGCTGGCGCTTCATATTCTTTCCATGGAATACCTCCGATAAAAATTGGTTCATCCACATGCAAATTTGCTGAAACTCCAGGGGTTGAGAAATCTGTTCGTAAATGATCGACGAGAATGCTTCCACTTCGACCAAGTCTTTCCAATTGAACCGAATGCCAAACTCGTGGATCATCAATTCTTTGAGAAGTTGTTTGAAGCCGAACAGTTCCAGAGCCAAGGTTGAGAACCATAAAAAGATGGCCATCAATAATTTCAAATGCCAAAAAATCGCTATGTGTTTGATTGAGAGGTTTTCGAAGGCCATGAAAAAATAAGAGGGAATCAGATTCGCCCGTTCGAAATTGAAATCCAAGCGAACCGCCGGAAGGTGAATTCCATTTTGGAAGTGCAATGGAAGCTATCCCATTATTGAAAGACAAAACATCCGGCGCAGGTGAAAGTCGCCCAGATTCACATGAAAATGATAAATCTCCACCAGTTCGAATTACAGATTGCCCAAAGCCTTGATCAGCTAATTCTATGATATCTAATAATTGTGCATCAGCTTCGTATCGAATTTTTTTCATACAACCTCGAAATGGTTGAGTAAACCCAGGAATATATGATCGATATGGCAAAGCTCCACCAACATATGCAAAGGAATTTCCAAGCCATTCCGTGTCACCACTAAATTGTTTTACTTCATCCGTTTGACCATCAACAGTCAATTTCATCTAAAATTATTGAACTAATTAAAGTGGAAAAGTGTTGGGTGGAAAAACTAAAGAAAAAACATAAGATTTTTTCAAGGCACTGCAAAGCTGTGGAAAAATTGTGAAGGAAAAAAAAGGAAAAGTGAAAAGTGATAGAAAACAAAAGAAGTAAAAAAACAGAAAAGAAAGGTTGAAAGTGAGATAATACCATAATAATCAGTTTGTAAATTTGTGTTTCGAAAATAAAATTGAAAAATTTGTTTATTTTTTAGTCTAAAGGTTTTTGAGAAATTGCAAATTTTTTAAACATTGGTTAATTATATTAAATAAATGTCCTTTTAAAAATCATCCTCCCCGCCATTGCTTTTATTCTTTAAAGTTTGTTGCTTTCTCAAATTTAAACCAAACAAAAAAAAATGTACTTTGCTTTTTTCAAAAACTAAAAGTGTTAAAAATCACGCAACCAAAAACTTTATAAACTATTCAAGCATTTTTCTAAAGTTCAAAACCAAAGTTATGTATTCATTGAAATTTCTAACAAACAAACAAAAAATGGTGGAAACACACGGCAAAAAATAAAAAATAAAACTAAAATTAGTAATTCTTGTTTGTTTCAACTAAAAAAATTATTTAAACAAAAATAAAAGTAAAAGTTGTTTGCACTCAAAAGAAACTTAGGAGGCATTTTCAAACTTTTTTCCAAAAGAGTTGTTTCAACTTACGCTTACTGCCGCATATTTTGTTGTGGTCTTAAAAAATATGAATAAACAAAGTGAAAAAATGTTAAAAAAGTTAAAAATATTTAAAAAACGGTTATTAATTTTTGAAAAAAATGTGTTATTAATAAATAAAATATTAGAAGAAAAGACAAATATTTTATAAAAATGTTGTGAAGAAAAAAATTGTGCAAAATGGAAAAAGTAAAACTTACAAGTTCCACATCTCGATAAAGCACAATTTCATGCCATTGATCATCATCAAACCGGGAAGGTTGATTTTTTTTATTAAACATACGAATTATTCTTTTTTCTGTTCCAAATAGCTTGGATGCCGCTATCAAAACTCCTCTTTCTATTATTAATTGAACATATGACTAAAATGAGATGATCTTTATAAAATGTTTAATGGAAAACAAAGTTTTCAAAAAACAAAAAATAATGAAAACGAATTTATTTTATTGAAAATTTAAAGGGAAATAGTGTTCCCTAACGTTATGACAAAATGAAAGTAAATCAAAAATTCGTAACTATGATTATTACTATCATGGATAGTAAGAGTAAGAGTTAGATTGGTGATTTCGGGTTTACTGTCAAAATGCTTTTGTGCTGGGGAACATTCAGTCAATAAAATTTTTTGTTTTTTTCGTGCAAAAAATAGTAAATTCCAAATTTAAAAGTTATTTATAAAAATAAATTTTTTATTATTAAAATTTTCATTTAAAGATTGTGAATATTTAATGAAACTTACACTTTTATCACCCGCAGCAAAAATTAATCCATTAGGATGAGCTGTGCGAAAATGAATACTAATATTTTCAAATCTATTTTGAACTAATGATGAAGTATGATTAGTAACATCATATCCAATCCATTCATGACCAAAAAAGCTTAAAGCTTGTTGGCCAATTTTAGGTTTTTCACATATTTGTCCATGAAAATCTGTGAATGAGCAATCACATGAAGCTCCATCGTTGGTAGAATAACATCTGCCTGAATTTTTGCATGGTGATTCTAAAGCGCAATAATCATCATCCGTGAGTCGAGTGCCACGCGAAGAAATAATTTGAGGCGAGCTAACTCCTTGAGGATATAAACGATAAATAAGGTTTTTAATTGCACCGGCAAATCTTTTGGTATGTCTTCGAAGGGGTGATGACATTTTTCCAAATTGTTGGACATCCTAAAATTAATGATGTAAATTTGCATAAAACTTAAAATTGGGCGGGAAGAAGAAATAAAATTTACTGTTGGTATTCCGCCAAAGAAGAGATCGGAATTTGTTCGAAGATTCCCAAAAACAAAACTTCGTTGAGTAAGAATTTTAAATAACACGGTGCTATCAAGTTGGATTTTGACATTTTCCCATGCCTGTAAAAATAATTAAAATTTATTCGCACAAAATTTTTTTTAAAGCGTTTACTTGAAATAAAACAAATTTATGCCATTTTCCATCATCAACTCTAACTTGTTCCACCCGAATACTATGAACTGGACGTTCCATAAGAACATCTTGATTGGAATCACCTAATCGAAAATCCAATTGTAATTTACCATCCACAATTGTGAGAGTATAAAAATTTCCTTGAATTCCTCCATCATCCGTATATAATAACAATGCGGAAGAGGATTTAGTTCGAAATTCAAATGATAATTGATTTTCAAATGTTTGAGCCCATTTTGGAAATCTTGCAAATGAATTGGATGAACCTGATAAAATTACACTTATCGTTGAAGGAAGAAGGAATGAAAATAGAATAAAAAATATAAAATAAATATACACCATGAAATAATTTTACCCGAAGTATTTTTTGAGTGTGTATCTTGAACGGATTGTTTTTTAAATTATTTCTTGCTAGGACAAAAATTGAGAATTAAAGGCAATCATGGAAATCCAAAAATATCGATACACTTATTATTATTTTTTGTAGACGGATAATGTTGAAAATTAGAAAAACAGGAACTAAACACTTGGATTCTTTTGACGTAAAAATAACGCTTTTTTTGTTGAGCTTAGAGTTTCCTATAAAATAAAAATATTTTACACGAGTTAAAATTAAAATTTTTTTTAATATTTTTAAAATGGATTACAACTAATAAAACGGAAGTTAGTTTTATAAAAAAAGATGGAACGGAAATATGTAGTATAAATTCTCGCGGATGAGATTCAAATAAAGCATATAAAACTTTGTTGACAGAATAAAAAGAAGGGAGGCAAAAAAGCTTGGTGAAAAACAAAACAAAAAATGGGTTCTTAAATTCATTTATATAGAAAGCATAAATAAAATTAAGGGAAATTGAAACTTGATTTTATCAAAGGTTTGGGTCGCGTCATTTTAAAAAAAGCATTAATTCTTACTTCCGCTTCGAAATTAAAGAAGTTGGATAATAAAAAAATGTGTTTTAGAAAAACCCTATTTTAAAATATTAGAAAAAAGAATGTTTTTAAAATTAATTTCGAATTTCATTATTCAAAAATTATCCTTAGAATAAGTATTGCTTCCAAATTAATTAACAACTAACTTCCTTTGACTAATAAAAAAAAACAAACAACCAAAGAGAAAAAAATTACTAATGTCGGATGTTAAAAGAGCATCTCGTTTTTTTCCTTCTTAAAATTCAAGAACTTTGTTGAAGAAGAAGAAGACTTAAAAATGAAGAAAGCAAAAAAAGACTTAAAAAATTCATGTTGTTCCATCCATATCTTTTCCTTCCTCCTTCCTCCCCAAGGCCAGCCAAACAACATTGCGCATATCCAAAGAAGAAAAAGAAGAAGAAAAAACAGAAGGAGGAAACCCGGCAAAAAGCAAAGTCCTTCATAGTTAGTTTGTGAATTACTTCAGCCAGCTTTTTTTGGTTTTATTTTTTCTTCTGAAGTCCAACAACGACGGCGACAACAACGATGATTTACAAATTTTTTTTTTCTTCATCTTTTTTCTTGATGGATTTTGCGTGTAAGTTCATTTTTTTCTTTGTGGTGGTTGTTGTTGCATAACCATGGACTCACTTTTTTGTTTAAAAAATTATTATTACTAAAAACAGCCTTTTCCCTTTTTTTTTTCAACCTCTCTAAGTAACTAACAAAACAATAGGAAAAAGCTTTTTTGTTATATACCGACAAAATTTATTTGGAGAATGCCAACCAACCAACAAAGGCATCGAGAAAGGAAATTATTAAAAAATGCATCGTTGTCCATGGTGGCGTCAATGGTGTTTCCCCTCTAAGAGTTAGTTACTAATTGAAGGGTTTAAAAAATTTTTTGTTCTTTTGTAAAAATAATTTTTTTTTTGGTTTTTGTTTTAGAAACAACAAACACGTAGACACGTAAATCACCTGACAAGAGAGGAAAAAAAATAATGTAAATTGCGATGATGCCACGCATTTTTTTTTTGAGAGAAAAGATATGATTATGTAGACAATTTTTTATTAATGAAAGAGAAACTTTTCATTTAATAAATTTATTTATATATGATAATAAGAAGCAAAGAATTTACATTTTTAGTTTTTGCAAGGATAGTATTTTCACACGATTTTTTGTTTTTGCATAAAAAAGTCAAAGTTTAAAAAAAAGAAAGCTTAAATAAATTTTTTTTGATGAATGAATCTTTTAAAATAACATCACATGCATTTTTTACTCTCTTCTTTGACTAACTTTCGAATCCAGAATAACAATATTTTATTTAATGGATTCACTCGCCCTCAAAATACATTTAAAAAATAGCTATAGAAGACACTTCTTTACGCATCAAACATGCCGTGAATTTTTTTTCTTATGTAGTTATATAAAGCTACAATATTTTTATTTCTTCCTTCTGCCAAAAAAAATTAATATTTAAAAAGATTAGTTCTTGGGGCAAAAATATAAAATTTCATTAACAAAAAAATATTAAATTAATTCGTCACGTGAGACAAGATGGAGAAGAAGAAAAAAATTTTAAATGGCATCACAAAGATCCATTTGTATAACTTACGAATTTAAACAATTTATTAAGTAATAAAATTAAAGAAAAGTTTGTAGAAAAATGGAGGTGTAACTTATTTAATTTTAAAATAATGCCCTTTTAGGAATTTGAGCAAAAAGTTGTAACAAAATAAATTTATTTCAAGTAAAATGGCATTACTATCAATTTGTCATCACGAAAGAGAACATAATTCACGCTTACATTTGAAACATAAAAATAAAATTAAGTAATTAAATGCAAATATGAAATATATTTAAATCATCCAAGTTTTTTATTCATAAAAATCTAAAGAAAAAGCTTTAAATGATGAAGTTTAATCCATTTTATTTGGAGACTTTTACATTTTTCTTTTTGTTGTTATTCAACTTACATCAACAAAAAAAGTCAAAGAATTTCAAGGAGTAGCAAGTGAGCGAATGAGTGAAATGGAAAACGTGATTAACGCCTTCCAACAACAAAATAAAAACTGACCAACAAATGAAAGAAAGAGAAAGACTTTTGCCTTTGCTTTTTTTAGTTAGTCTCTCACAATTGGACCAATTTGGAAGATTTTTTCATTTCTAACAACAAGAAGAAGCAAAAAAGAAAACAAGAATCGTTAAAAATCTTTTTTGGTCAAGTTAGATAGTTATTTGCGCAACCAAAAGAATGGAAGAGAAGGATGTGAGAGGAAATGGGAGAATTAGTTGTTAGACCAAAGAATAAAAAAAATAATGAACTTTTAAAGAGATCTTAATTTCTATTGAAAAAATGGTGTCTCGGAACATCAAAGTTTTTTTCGAATTTGGCCGGAAATTCCTATACTGGGAACGGCTTCAACTATATAAATGAAAAGACTCCAGCTTTGTTGTCAAAATCTAAATATGTGAAGAATCGAATAGTAAAAAATTAAAAACAGGAAAACTTCTAAAAATTGAATTCTGATCTTTCCTATTTTTGAGACCATCCCAAAGAAAAAAAAGTGAATAAAAAAGTTGCAGACATGTTTTTTTCTTCAAAGATAAAAGAAAAAATGAAAGAATTTTGAAAAGTCAAAGGCTATTTTCACAAAAGGAAAACTATTTTTTTTTTCATCCGCGGGATTATCAAAACAATTTTATCCAGCAAAAAAACCTAAGAAAAAAAAGACGAGTAATAGAAAAAATTTGAAGAGCGACGACCACCATTGCCAGGGCAGTCAGTCCTGACAGTTATGTCGGTGATGTGATGGTTGTTGAACAAAAAACAAAAACACAAAGACTATGGTCAATTTTTAGTTTTTTCTATTAAAAAATTTTTTTGGGGTAGACCAAAAAAATATCATGAGAGAAGGTTGCCAAGAAACAAACAACCAAAAAATAAAGAAACAAAAAAATAAAAAAATAAATGAGACACATTTTAGCATTAAATCAAAATTCCATAAAGCAAATAAAAACAACAAAAAAAATGGAATAAAAAATGCTCCTGTTGATACAGCTTTAACTATATTTTCTTTTCACGGTAAAAACATGATTTCTGAATTAGGATCTGGTTTTAAATTTTTTTTACATAATTCTACTTTATAGTTCCTTGAAATACTTCCAGACATTTTTTCAATCAATGACGGGAGATAAATAAAAAACCCACCAAATATTTGCCAGAATCATATTTTTTTAAATACGGATGGGATGAAGCCATACATACATTAAAAACGTGTAAAAAACGATTTTAAAATTGCAAAGAAAAATTAATCTTTATTAAATGCCTCCAATAACTTTGGACCTTCTGATTTTCTGAATGGCATCACTTTAATTCTAAAAACGCATCATTTCTATAAATAACTTGAAATCCCTTCTTCAGACTTTTTGGAAGTTTCTGAAGCTACAATTGCAATTGCTTCCTCCCGAGCAATCAAAAAGCAACAATAAAAAATGCCCTTTTTTCAAAAATCATAATATTATGTCACGCTTATTTATTCTTTTTTTCTACGAGCTCAAAAATAAAATCTTTAATCTAATATATTATTTTTTTATGACGCGTTTTATAAATCAAAAAAAGACAAGATTTTTGGAAATACATAGAAGTTAGCCGGGGGATGAGGAAGAAGACCGAAAGAAAACTATCATCATCAATTTTTAAAAACAATTTTTTTCTTTTTTTGGTCTTCAAAAAAAATTGCAACAAAAACATCATAAAATAAATAA